>NW_007362503.1:575826-600997 GCF_000346735.1 Prunus mume
GTGTGAAGATATATGGATTGAATGATGCTTTATGTAATTGGCAGTGTATGACATTAATTTTGTAATATATTGTAATGTGATTTCTTCACCTTCATTATACAGGTTTTGGCCACAAAACAATCAGTACAAAAATTACTGGTTCCACATTACAAACACGACGGTTTTGATAAAAATGTGAAAATCAAACGTCTGTTCTAATAAAAAACGACGTTTTGGAGAATTCAACGACCGCAATATATTTACCGACATCTTAAAACAACGTAACAATGAAGAACCACGACGCTATTGTGAAACAGTTATTCAGGATAACACGTCGGAGAAGCATAAAGAACCGCCATGTCATTCAAAATAACACAACTCCAATCCCATAATACTGACGTCTAAAAGACGAGATATCTAACCTGAACGTTACAAAAGACGACGTCATCATAAATTTACCACGTCGCATGTTCTTTCATAAACGAAGTGGAAAAGATGAATTCACGACGGTATTTGAAGTCCATTGGTAAATTTGTCGACGTTGAGATATATTTGGACGTCGTTCCTTTAAAAAAACAACGTTATATTGACGTATCCACGTCTCTTTTCTTATGATAATGTCATTAAAATTGCTTTACAAGGCGAATTTCGGATAAACAACGCCGTCTAATATGAATTAGACGACGGTAGTTTTGTTAATGATGACGTATAAATTATGAAACACGGCTGTCTTTTTCATGATAACGACGTTGTATATTGACGACAGCGTCGTCTTTATAAATTAATGTGTCGTAATTAATGATCCCAACATTTTTTCCACGTCGTTTATTTTCAGATCGTATCGTTAAAATTATTTTACACGGCGGTGGAATGAGAAGCGATGCCGTCTCAGAGTCATTAGACGACGTCTATATTTTAAAATATGACGTATAAATTCTGTAATACGGCTCTCATTTATTTGGAACCGACGTTGTTTATTTAGTTCAACGTCGTCTCTGTAAATACATGCATCGTAAGTAATGACCCTAACATTTATTTCCACGTCATCATTCATAGAAAAATCGAAGTGGAAAATTTATTTCACGATGGTTGTTGGAAATGTAGTGACGTAGTAGGTGTCAATAACATCGTCTATTATGTATTTAAAGACGTCATATTTTTATTTGTCGTGAAAGGTGTATTTAATGGCGTTGAGTTTTAGTTCTCGTCGTTGTATGTGTATCTTGCGGCGATGTTCTGTTAATATATGTCATATGTTGCCTTTTTAACGACCTTTTTTTGTTAGAGTTGGTCGTCCATTCTCATCTTCGACTGTTTTTTTTATCTCTTTTTGCAGTACAAAGACGTCGGTTTTTATTTGTTGATGACGTTGTTTGTTTTAACAACGACGGGTATTTAGCGTCGTGGTTTGGTTAGGGAAAATATGTCGGTGGATTCCACGACCATTTGAAAACGTAATACACGACGGTGAATTCCCTTCGTCTTTTTCCTTTTTTGTAGTAGTGGGTGCCATAATGTGATTAATCCTCTATTGAATTGCAATAAACTAACTATGAGATCCACATGCCAATAAACTGAAGCTATTGAACTGTACCATCAAATCGCCTTATGAGTGTCGACAAGTTAAGTGATTGGTCAAAATGGAAATAGGCAATTCCATTTATCACTATATATGAAGTGTGGGATATTGAACCTATAGCTCAAACACCGAATTACAAATGTTAAGTATGAAGGTTACGAATTGGTGTTTGTGAAGTGAAATAAGATCACTAATATGACATAAGGTTTCCTGGTATAGACATGGTTTTAGTCTCCCATCTCATCGTAGATGCATCCACATTTCTATAAGTGCAGTTGTTCTTTGTAATGATATTTGTTGGACAAGACAATATTTTAAGTCTTTAAACAATGTCCTTACAAATTTATAAAAATTTTATGTATCATTGTGGAACATGGATTGCCAAGATAGTCATGTCACAACATAAAAGTTATCCGGTCAATGAACTTCTAGTTCATGATATCATAATCTTCAACTAATTTAATAGTTGTGTAATATTGGGGCCTCATGAACTTTTGGTTCATGACATCTTCAACTACTTTAATAGTTGTGTAATATTGGGGCCTCATGAACTTTTGGCTCATATTACTTATCTCTTTTCTTTTCTTTTCCTGCAAAAAAGAGTTTTTTTTTTTTTTCTGTCGAAAAAAAAAAGAGTTTAATACCCGAAAGAATCATTACATGTTCCCTCTACTATTAGCTCAACCAGATGAACTGTACAAGTGGGAAGGGGCCATTACAATTCCAAAATCTCTGAAATATGGGATATAAACAAATTCCATGACAAAAAGAGAAAAAAAAGGGAAGTGGTGCTCAAGAAGAAAAAGTTTCAACTATACAATATTGTACTCTTCGCTGACTTAAAGACCATCTATTTCTCAGTTCCATCATGTTTTTCTTTTTTCTTTTCTTTTTAAATGGAAAGGTAACTTTAGATTTTATTTATTTATTTTATTTTTTATAATGCTTTCCCTTTTATTTACAGCCAATCCAACAGCTGTGTTTGATGGACGGGTTTCTCGAAAGGAGAAAAGGGTCTCTAGGGTTTGTTAGGGTTTGTACTTTTTGACGGTGGTTCTCTTGCGGCACACGACACACCTTAACGTCTCCTAGTGTGTGGATCTTCAGACTACGGCGGCGTGGGATATGGAGGATTTAGAGCTACGGTTTGGTGCAAATATTCGGTTGTCTGATCGAGAACGTCAGGGGGTTCACATCGGGGAGATTGAACTTGGCAGTCAATTTGTTGGCCACCACAACACCCTTGTGGCTAAAGTTCTATCCCATCGAGTCGTTAATAAGGAGGGTTTCTTTTCCTCCTTCTCTCGTTTGTGGAAAGGCATTTCTGAAGTCTCAATTCGGGAGATTGCTGATAAATTATTTCTGGTGAGATTTGAGAATCACAGGGACAAAGCTAGGGTTTTGGATATGGAGCCTTGGACATTTCGTGATGCCCTTGTCTTGCTTTCGGACGTCACGGTGGGTTGTGACATTAGGTCTGTGGATTTGAAGATGGGAGTTTTCTGGGTGCAGCTTCATGGGATCCCTCCCTTAACCATGACGGTTGTTGTGGCAAGAAAGATTGGTTCGCTCCTAGGTCAGGTTGCGGAAGTGGACCATGCAGATGGGGAAGACTGCGTTGGGCATTTTGCGAGGGTTCGTATTCAATTTGATGTCACCCAACCCCTTATGCGGGGTGCCTTTGTTGAGTTTCCTGAGTTTGGATCGGTATGGATCAGTTTTCTCTACGAGTCGCACTCAGGTTCTGGCGCAAGCCTGGGATGCAGGCCTTATTGGTCCTGGAGGAGTACTGCATGGGGATAACACAGCTGCTGTTCCAGCTTCGGTACCAATTGAGGTAGACCAACCGGCTGATGAGGCTCGCACTTTACCTGGAAAGGCTGATCCTTTGCGCCCTGGTCCGTTTGCCCGGAGGAGCTGCGGTAAGCGAGGTCGAGAGGTTTTTGACTCTAGGGTCCAGGGATGCACTGAGGTCTTTGACGATGTGACCCGACTTGGGGCTGGATTTGCTGGGGATTCTAGCAAGCGAAGATTGCTGGTTCTTGAGGAATCAGAACAGACTGTGGAGACTGGCCTTGACCTGTCTCCACGATCGCCATGAAAATATTTGTTTGGAACTGTCAAGGCATTGGGGGTGGCTTGACAGTTTCTAGTCTGAAGGAGCAAGTCCGGCTCCACTCCCCCGATCTAGTGGTGCTTCTAGAAACCAAAACTAGAAGGCACCGCTATGAGTATCTAAAGAGGCAATTAGACATGGAATTTTTGTTTGCGGTTGAACCTCGTGGGCTTAGTGGAGGTTTATGTATGTTTTGGCGGAAGGCTCAACAGGTGGAACTAATAAAATATGCAGATTTTTGCATTGAGGCTCTGATCTTTGACTCTGATTCTCAACTCAAATGGCATTTCTTTGGTATTTATGCGAGCACTGATGACCGTACTCAGAATGGACAATGGCGTATTTTATCTGACAGAATTAGGAACTGTTCTGAACCATGTTTATGTTTGGGTGACTTTAATGATATCTTGGCGGCTACTGAAAAACAAGGGGGCAACCTCCGCTCGGAAAGGAGTATGGCGGACTTCCAAGCCTTTGTAACTGACGCTGGCTTATTAGACTTGGGCTTTGCTGGCTATCCCTTTACATGGCGAAATCGAAGGGAGAATGGTTTGATCCAAGAGAGACTTGATAGAGGTCTAGCCTCCGAACCTTGGCTTCGGAGCTATTCCGAAGCTAAAGTGATGCATGTGCCCTTGGCGGGATCGGACCATCTGGGTCTTATGCTTTCTACTAAGCCTTCTACTACGCGATGGCATCGCAGATTTGTTTATGATTCACGATGGGGGCATCAGCCCCAATGCAAGAATATTATTTCTGAACGATGGCAGAAGTGTTTTCTTGGGTCCCGAGGGGACCAATTTATTGGGAAACTAGGTTGGGTGCGGAAGGGTCTTGTTCAATGGAGGAGAACTGAAGGACGAAACTCTTCTGAGCATATTACCTTACTTCGCCAGCAGCTGCAATCTGCCTATACAGACCAGAATTTTAATGGCCCTATGGTGAGAGCTTTGGAACAGGGCCTAAAGGATGCTCTTCGTGATGAGGAGCTTTTCTGGAAGCAAAAATCTCGCATACAGTGGTTGCAGGCAGGTGAAAAGAACACAAAGTTTTTCCACTCCAAAGTGATGGCTCGTCGTCGACAAAATCGGTTAATGGGTTTGGAGGATGCTACTGGTGTCTGGTATGACAAGGAAACTAACATTCATGATATTGCCGTATCCTATTTTCAAGAATTGTTCACTACCAGCCGGCCTTCACGCATACACGAAACGGTAGATTGTGTAAGTCAACGACTGTCAATGAGTGAGAGCTCCCCTTTGCTTAAAACGGTCACCCGGGAAGAGGTTTTTGAAACTGTGAAGAGCTTGAGTCCCTCAGCTTCTCCGGGTCCTGATGGTTTCACTGGGGCCTTCTTTCAAAACCATTGGTCTGTGGTGGGAGATGATGTATTCAGGGTATTCCAGAGTTTCTTTCACTCTGGCAAGCTGCCTAGACGACTCAATCACACTCATATCACCCTTATCCCGAAAGTTCTGAATCCTAGAAATATGAAACAGTGGAGGCCAATCTCTCTTTGTAATGTGATCTATAAAATTATCTCGAAAATTCTCACCAACCGTTTGAAATCTGTGTTGTCTCTTCTTATTAGTCCTCATCAGTCTGCTTTTGTTGCAGAAAGGCAGATTACGGACAATATCTTAGTAGTCCACGAAATCTTACATTCTCTCCAAAGGGGTAAACGCTCCGATCCAAAGACCTTGGCTCTCAAGCTTGATATGGCGAAAGCTTTTGACCGCGTGGAATGGCCTTTCCTGATTGCAATGATGAAGAAGCTGGGTTTCCCTTACCAATTCTGCTCTTGGATTTTTGAATGCATCTCCACAGTTTCGTACAGTGTTCTAATCAATGGTGCTCCAATTGGCAAAATTACTCCCTCGAGGGGTTTGAGGCAGGGAGACCCTTTATCTCCCTTTCTATTTCTCATTTGTGCAGAAGGGCTTACTTCTCTCATTAAAGCGTATGAGGCGAGACAAGCTCTGCATGGGTTCCAACTACGAAGGGATGGGGTTAGCATTAGCCATCTCTTATTTGCTGATGACTCTGTCCTTTTTTGCAATGCTGATGCCAGGGAAGCTGAGTGTGTTTTAAACATTTTACAGTGTTATGAAGCGGGTTCTGGACAAAGCGTCAACTTTGATAAGAGTTCTATCTTCTATAGTGCCCACTGCTCTTCTCGACTGCGTCTACAAATGGAGCAGATCCTACAGATTAAAGGCCGTAAGGAATTTGGAAAATATCTAGGCATTATGGCAGATTTTGGTACGTCTAAAAGAAAAGTTTTTGAGGAGGTCCGTCGTAAGCTAGATGGCAAGCTCCATGGCTGGGCCGAACAATTCCTTTCACCAGCGGGCAAAGAGGTCCTCATAAAGGCTGTTGCTATGGCCATGCCTTGTTATACCATGTCTTGTTTTAAGCTGCCAGTGACACTATGCAAGGAAATTGAAGCTGCCATGGCTAGGTTTTGGTGGAAGTCCCACACGGACAAAAACGGCATTCATTGGGCTAGCTGGACAAAACTATCTCAGCTCAAAAAGGCAGGCGGTTTGGGCTTCCGTGATCTCCAATGTTTCAATATGGCTTTACTTGCGAAGATTGGTTGGCGTATTTTGCTTAACCCGAGCTCTTTGCTTGCATGCTTGCTCCATGACAAGTATTTTGTCGGGGCGTCTTTCCTCACTGCTACCTCTCAAAAATCATCCTCCTGGGGATGGAAAGGTATTCTTCTAGGGCGCCGTCTGCTTGAGTCTGGATTGCGTTGGCGTATTGGAGATGGCACTACAGTTCAGGTACGTAATGATCCGTGGCTTCCAACCCCTTACACCTTTCGAACTCTCTCGCGTCATCCTGACCTTCCCTCCATGGTCCATGAACTCATTGATCCTCTCCTGAAAACTTGGAAAACAGATGTGATAAATCGGTGTTTTGCACCGGAAGAGGCCAGCCACATCTTAAGTATCCCTATCAACAGGTGGGGCTGTCCAGACAAGCTAATTTGGCATTTCAGCATGCATGGTCGGTACACTGTTCGGTCAGGTTATGAATTAGCGCTTCACCTACAACGGAATGGTGAATTGGGGCGTAAGGGAGCGGGTGAAGCCAGCAGTAGCTCCTCTCAATCTGCAGTTTGGAAGTCAGTTTGGCATGTGGATGCACCTCCCAAGCTCAAAGCTTTCATTTGGCGTGGTTGCTCCAACTTTCTTGCAGTGAGGCACAATTTGCGCAGGCGGCGTGTACCGTGCACCGGGGAATGTGGCTTTTGTGGCTTTCAGGATGAAACTCAGGCTCATATTTTTTTCGAATGTGACTTTGCCCGTGCCTTCTGGTTTGCCAGCCCTCTTCAACTTGACGTGAGCAAGTTAGCGGGTGATGATTTTATTTCTACTTGGCAACATATGATGACAACGCTCAACTCATCTGAGCATGCGGCGGAGGCTATTCAGTGGTTTGTTTTTGGGCTGTGGCGAATCTGGAAAGCCAGGAACTTAGTGGTCTTTGACGGTGTGCCGGCTGACCCTACTGAGGCTGTTCTCCTTCTGCTCAAGCAGGTTAGTGAATTCCGTACTGCTAAACAGGACTTTCAGCCCCAGGCTCTCCAACCTGTCAGCAGTCCTGCTCCCCTAAGCTGGTGTAAACCTCTGCCCGGTCTTCTTAAAGTAAACTGTGATGCCGCATGGTCTGCTCAGCGGATGGGTGGGGGTGTTGGCTGGGTCATACGGGATTCTTTCGGTTTATTGCTATGTGCGGGTGGACAGGGAGACCTTCATGGTTCCTCTGCTCTTATGATGGAACTTCTAGCTATTCGCCATGCGCTCAGTGAGTGTGCTAATTTTCATCTCACAGACATTATTGTGGAGTCGGATTCTCAAAAGGGTATCTTTATGCTTAATGGTCGGGTTTCAGTGGACTCAGACCTGGAGGGGATTGTCTTTGATATCAGGCAGTTGGTGGCTTCTCTTTCTCGGGTTTCCTTTGTGTTTGCTCCTAGATCCTGTAACCGGGCTGCCCACTCTGTTGCGGGTTTTTTCTCTAAGCAGGGGGGTAATTATGTTTGGGATCATTTAGGAACTAATTGGTTGTTTAATTTTCTTACCTTTGATGTAAACCTTCACCTTCGTTATTAATATCATTCTCCAGCGTTTTGACAAAAAAAAAAAAAACAGCTGTGTTTGAATTTTTTTAGCCCAATGCTTATTGATTTATTTATTTCAAGTTTTTCAACCCAATTTTTCCTTTTAAATACCTGCCTCATTTGTTCTCCACCAAATACATTTACAGAAAATAAAAGAATAAAAAGGAAATTAGCACGTAAGCTAAATTACTACATAAAAAATTTAGGGCCTCACATGTAAAGTCCAGACATAAAGCCTCATTTCTTAGTCAAAAAGTATACGTTCCATCATGTATTGAAAGAAGGCACATCTGCCAAAAAGGTGAGAAGTTGCCTTGAAGGTTCCTTGCCCTTCACTTCAACACGTTGTAGGTACTGTCACATTACAAAGAAACTGCCTCGGCTGACTAGTCTATAACTAAATACTAGGGCTGGGCATTTGGATCCAAAACCCGGCCGACCCGGCCAAACCAAACTGATCGGTTTGGTTTGGTTTGATTTTTTTTCATTTTTTTTTTGTCATCGGTTTGAACTCAAATCAAACTGAAATATATGGTTCGATTTACAGTTTGTAATATTCAAACCCACGGTTTAATCAAACCAAACCGAAGATATTAAAAAATATTATATATAATATTTTCTCAATTTCTCCATTTGTCTTGTCTTCATCAATCCATCTCTCTCTATTTTAATTTTCTCATTCTTCTTATATATGTCTTCACGCCCTCTCCCCGTCTCCCTCTTCTTTTTTCATTCTTCTTCTTCTCTCTCCTTTCTTTTTCTCCTCTTCTTCTTCTTCTTCTCCATCTCTCCCTCTCTCTTTTTTTTCTTCTTCTCCTCTCCATTGCTTTTATTTCCTCTCTCTCTCTCTCTCTCTCTCTCCCTCCCTCAAAAAACCAAAACCGAACCAAACCAAACCACCAAATCCGGTTAACCGAAGTGGTCAGTTTTCATCAATTATGATTTGGTTTCGGTTTTCAAAATAGCCAAACTAAAATCTCCAGTTCGGTTTCAGGTTGAGCCCAAAACCAAACCAATCCAAACCGTGCCCAGCCCTACTAAATGCCATAGACATAGAGTCGTCAACATTGCTATTAGACTAGATTAATAAAAAAAAAACCACTTTGTAGTTGCACTTGCACCAAAAGACCATCATTTCAAAGAAAGCGCGTGGTAACAAATGAAATTTCACCTTCTAAGTTTGACCACTTTGTAGTTGCACTTGCACCGAAAGTTCTTCATACAATGAAATGAAACATTGTTACTAAAATATCCCTATAATCATTTGAATAAAAGTGAAAAAACAAAAACAAAAAAAAAAACTTTGAGTGTTTGTTTTTTTAATTTCTCCTTAAATTTTGCCTAAGAAAGTGGTGTTAAGACAACGTTGTGAAGAGATGTTAGTCAAAAAGAAAAAAGCATCATCATGAACTGATGAAAGAAAGTTGTCACGGGTCAGAAAGAAAGCTCTCACTTGCACTTAGAAGACTTTCATCTCAAGACCAGGAGTGTGCCTCTTCTTTTTAATTTTGTGGCTGTTCAATTTCTAACATGTTAAATCATGTTACACAGTAATTAGCCACTGCTTAAAGACATTGATATGCCTTTGCTTTGAATGTGTTTCTTGTTCTAGCAATTTTATATTGTAGCAAAGGCGCTAAAATTTCTACTTGATTTGGTATGGTATTGGTACTTATGGTCCTTTTGGTTTTGATTGTATGAAATTACTCCTAGCTGTGATCAGATTTATTTTAACATTTTATAATTAGTTTATATCACATACTTCACAGGGTGATCTACCGTGTGAAGCTGCTTTAGACAAACATGGTGCAGCAAAGGTACAGTCTAGTTTGTATTTGGCCTGTTTTGTAGGTAAAAGAAAAGGGTCAATGAGGGGCAATTGACACCAACTGTCCGAGTAGGTATCACCGTCCAAGAGAAGAAGTTTCCTTGAAGGTTCCTAACCATTTACTTCAACACATTCACACTGTAGTGTAGGAACGTAGCATAAGACAGAAACTGCGTTGACGTATAAAAAATTACCATTTAAGTCAATGGGAAAAAGGGATAGGGAGACGAAGAAGACCCCATTAGAGCACTTCCAGCAGTTGGAATCTTGCCATGGCAAGGGGGGGCTAGGGCTGACACCATTTAGCTGACACTATTCACGAGAATAGTTTCTGCCCTTGCAAAAAGTAAGTTCTACTTCCAGCAGTTGCCATGGCAAGGGGGGGTACTATTCAATTTTTTGTTTTTTTCACAAATTTGTTTACCTAAACAATTAATTTGGACAATATATTCGGATGAGATTTTCTGATAAAATATTCGGATAAGATTTTCAGATAAGATTTTCGGTTTCAAATTTCAGATAATTTTTTTTTTCAAATTTCAGATTTTCAAATTTAATGCTTTGGTTGTGGTTAGTTTTTTTATACATTGAATTTTTTGAATAAAAAGGAATTTTATTTAATAATTTCTTTGGTAACTCAAAGAAAACCAATACTACTAATACAATAAAATACATGAATTCCAACTAATTTTTAAAACAAAACATTAAAATACAATGAAATGAAAAGGCAAGCAAACTAACTTAAGGGTTTTCATCATTTAACCAATCCGTATTGCTAGGTCCATCATCACGAAAAAGTCTTCGTCTCATAATAGCCTTTCGTTCTAGCTTCCAATATTGTTTTGTTTCAGGAGACATGTGGCTTGTATCCATGGCCATGGTTTCCCGATCCTTCTTTTCTTCATTTTCTTTGCGTTGATACTCCCTTTCTTTGCGTACATACTCCCTTTCTTTAGCAAATTCTATTGCCATTGCCCTATCATCTTCTTGGACTTTCTTGTCTATTTCAATTCTCAAGGCGCTTTGCCTTGCAATTTCCTCCAAAAAGTTAGAGGTATTACTCGTATAATTAACTCCTCTCTTTGCCTTCGCCGCCTTCCTCCCCATAGGCCTCGGCTCCTTTTGAATGTGTAAGTCTTCACTCATAGGGGATTCCATAGGCGAATCCGAAGCTTGTGAATCATGAAGTGGCGTCTCGTTTAGCACCACCGTTGGAGCCGTTGAAATAATGCTAAATCTCTTACAATGCTTCACCACCTCCCAACATTGGGTATGGGTGAAACTTTTTTTCCCTAGTCCAGTAGCACCATAGAACATTTGAGCTTGCACAATCTATATAAAAAAAAATTGAATAAGCAAGGAACTTGAAAAAAAAATTGGTAATGCAAAAAAAATAAACATATGAATGAAAATATTAGAAATACAACATATAAAGAATGCAAGAAACATTCAAATAAATATTAGAAATACAAGAAATATTAAAAAATATATATATAAAAATTGCAAGAAACATTCAAATAAATATGGAAATACAAGAAATATTAACAAAATATAGAGAATGCAACAACCATTTAAATAAATATTAGAAATACAAGAAATAATAACAAAATATAAAAATTGCAAGAAACATTTAAATACATATGGAAATACAAGAAATATTAACAAAATATAGAGAATGCAACAACCATTTAAATAAATATTAGAAATACAAGAAATAATAACAAAATATAAAAATTGCAAGAAACATTTAAATACATATGGAAATACAAGAAATATTAACAAAATATAGAGAATGCAACAACCATTTACAACTCTTTGTTGGGAAGTTTCCACCGACTTGACAATGCGCTTTCCGTACGAGTGGAACCCGATCTTTCAACAAATTCGTGAAGAATTTTTTTCCACATTTGACTGAATTTCATCTCATTACCCGATATGGGATCATGACTAATTTGGACCCAACACTCACACAACAAGACATCTTCCATGATGCTCCATGCCCCTCCGGTTTCTTGAGAAAAAGCCATAATGATAGAGAAAAATTATACTTAAAAATGAAAACAATTTAGAGTAAAAAGTGAAGAAAATATTGAATAGAAAGTGAATAACAGTTGGAGAAGGAGAAGATGTATGAGAATTTGTTGTTAAAACTGAAGAGTAGGTGTTGGTATTTATAGAAAAAAAGTCAGTATTTTTTGGGATTTTTTAAAAAAATGTTATGATTTTTTTCATCAATTTTTGCCTGGAAAAATTCCAGGGCGTCGAATTGGCTGACAATGCGAAATCGGAAGGACGAGAGGCTGCCACGTCGCACGTTACTGTTGGGTGCAAAAGCTGACGCGCGATTTTGAATTTTTTTTAACGTCACGTGCCAACGGTAAAAATTTTTTACAATCGCGTGCTGACGTCACGCTGTCATAAGCGATGACGTCAGCTCGCACTCAGGCTGCCTCCGCCTTCGGGCCAGCCCAGGCAAGTGGACCCCACACTGCCTGGGCCAGCACTTGTTGCTGGAACCTGCTTTTGGGCTCCCCCTCCGGCCTGAGCCCGAGTGGGCTGCTGGAAATGCCCTTAAGATTACAATATCTATATAGAAAATTTTAACCTCACAAATTTAATTAATATTAATATTTATGGTGAGGGGGGCTGGTAAACAAAAGAAAGAGTTCCAACTAGTCTATGACAATATAAATATACATTTTCTCAAGTTTCCACAAACTCTTTATACTTTCGGGTTCTTATCTTCGACAGGAAAGCAGAGGTCAAGGCAAGGGTTAAAATCCATGGCAAGCATTGTTATTTTTAAAATATTATTTGGACTTAATAGTGTTAACGGAGAATAATATTTATTTGGAGTTTGACTTGTCATATTATTGGTCCTTATATTATTAGAACGATTTAAATGTAACGAAATGAGGGTGAATGCATAATTATTATGCAGAGGCTCAAAATCTTGAATACAATACCTATTTATCATGTAGTAAAAGAAAGCGAGTCACTATTAAAGATAAGAAGTTACCTTGAAGGTTCGTACCCTTGAAGGTAGAAGCGGACTAGGAAAAGTGAGTTCCCACTTGGGGTTTGAAAATGAAGATGAAAAAGACAGTGTTAATGTTGCTGAGATAATATGGTGTCTTCTGTTGCTGAGATAAACAACTCAGAAAACACATATGATGGTTCAAATGAAGCACATGCACCCTCTCATGGGTCAGAACCCACATGACATGAAAGCAACTCTGTAATTATTATTTTTTATATAGCAGTTTATATCAATTGCAAATAATAGTAAAAGGTGGGACTAAAAATCTGGAAAAAAAAAAAAAATTTAAGTCGCGGACATAGAGCCCCATTGTGAGAGAGAATACATTTTCCATCGAAGATACCATGTACTGAAAGAAAAGAGATACAAACCAGCCTTAATAATAGTGAAGAGGTACCTTAGCCAAAAAGTAGGTACCTTCGCATCTAGGAAAAAAACACGAGAAGTTGCCTTGAAGGTTCTTTACCCTTCACTTCAACAAATTGTAGGTACCTTCGCATTACAAAGAAACTGCGTCAACTGACTATAACTAAATACCATAGAGAGTCGTCAACATTGCTGCTATTAGACCAATATAAGAAAAAATAAACCATAAAACTTGTTTCAGTACTCTTTCAATTTTTTATTTTCAGACCTAAAAACAAAATCTTTGAATAGAAAGACCATCATTTGAAAGAGAGCGCGTCGGTGAAAAAATAAAAAGAAATATCACTGTTTGACCATGTGCACTATCTTAGGCCCAGTTTGGGATTGCTGTCACTTTTAAAAAAAGTTGCTTCTGCTGTGCTTTGAAAATAATTAGCTGTAAAGTAAAGCAGCTCCATGTTTTGTAAACAATATTTTTAAAGTGCTATTAGTACAAAAAGCAGTGTCAAAATCGTTTGGTAAATTTTAATATAAATTTGTTGTAACTGTGAATAATAACTAAAATAGACATGATGTTAAAAGTGTTATGTACTAATCATGTGGTGGTAGTGGTAGTGATGGAGTGGAGGTAGTGGTGGTGATGAAGGTGGAGTTGGTGGTTATGGTAGTGGTGGTGGTGGTGGTGGTGGTGGGGATGGTGATTGTGGAGGTGGTGGTAGTGGCAGCATGGTGGTGGTTGGTGTTGGTTGTGGAGGTGGTAGTTGATATGGAGGTTTTGGAGGAGGAGGTGGTTGTGGTGGTGGTGGTGGTGGAGGTGGAGGTGGAGGAGGTGGTGGAAGTGGAGGAGGAGGTCGTGAAGGTGGTGGAGGAGGTGGTGGTTGTGGTGGTGGTGGCGGAGGATGAGGAGGAGAAAGATGTGGTGATGGTGGTGGAGGTAGTGAATGCGGTGGTGCAAGTGGTGAAGTTGGATGTGGAAGTGGAGGTGGTGTCATTTTTTATAATGAATTATGGTATTTTGGGAATTAAAAATTTTCATTAAAAGTTCATCTCTGCTTCTTTTGAAAGCAGCTTTGAAAAGCAACCCAGAGCCTGCTTTTAAAAGCTGCTGTCAAAAGGCCACTGCTTTTAAAATAATCGTGATATTTTATTTTTACCAAACACCTTAAACTGCTTAACTTTAAAGTGAAGCAGATTTTTGGCCAAAAATGGCAATCCCAAACGGGACCTTAAAGCAGTGGGCGCATATCTAGCATCGAAAGTTCTTCATACAATGAAATGAAACATTGTTACTAAAATATCCCTATAATAATTTGAGCAAAAGTGAAAAAAACAAAAGAAAAACTTTTGTTGTTTTTTTTTTTCAATTTCTCCATAAACTTTATCTAAGAAAGCGGTTTTAAGACAACGAGATATAGTCCAGTGAAAAAGAGCCTTGACCTATAGACCAGAGGTCTCTAGTTCGAATCCATAAAATCCGTTTGAGTAATCTTTCAATTTTTTAATTTCAGACCAAAAAAAAAAAATCTTTGGATAGAAAGGCCATCATTTCAAAGAAAGCATGTTAGTGAAAAAAGAAATACCACAGTTTTACCACTTTTGTAGCTGCCAATGAAAAAGTAAAGGTAGTGCCCCTCACCTTCAGTAAGTTGCAACCATATATGCTTCAGTAATTAAAGACCGCGTCAGTAAGAAAAGAACATTCAGCGTTGATGACTTGAAGTTGAAACGAAATCTCCTCCACATGGAAGTTGAAACGAAATCTCCTCCACATGGAAGGTGGTAGGAAACTGCTTCGTCAAGCCCGCATAAATCTAACCGGAGCGCCACTGCCATACCCAATTCTTTGAGCTTCTCCATACTTCTAATTGTCTCACTCCTCCTATCTATGACAACTCAACCATTCTCTTCTTCTTCTTTCGCTCATGATTCTTCATGGACATATGATGTGTTCTTGAGTTTTAGAGGTAAGGATACACGCACCAATTTTACGGATCATTTGTACAAGGCCTTGTGTGATAAGGGCATCAACACCTTCATTGATCGAGAGCTTGTAAGAGGAGAAGAAATATCGCCAGCCCTTGTCAAAGCAATTGAAGAATCAAGAATTTCTCTCATTGTATTCTCTGAAAAGTATGCATCCTCGAGGTGGTGTTTGGATGAACTTGTCAAGATCCTTCAATGTAAACAATCAAAACAACAAATAGTTTTGCCCATTTTTTACAAGGTGGATCCGTCGGATGTGGGAAACCAAACAAATAGCTTTGGTTACGCATTTGAAGAACTTATTGAAAGCAAATTCAAAGATAACGAGGAGAAGGTGCTCATATGGAGGGAAGCTCTTAAAAAAGCAGCAAAATTGTCCGGTTATCCTTTCAAGGATGAAGAGTACGTATATTTCTATCTTTATCATTTTCATGTTTAATTTTTTCTCTCTTCTTTCTCATTACTATTTGTTACACATTTAATTAGGGGTGGGCACGGTATGGTATGGTACGGTATTGAGCCCGTATCGCTACTGATACCGGAAATTTAAATCGGTATGGTACGGTATGAGATTATAGTTTGTCAAAATTGGTACCGTACCGTACCGTGCCAATCAATATCGGTACGGTATCGGTACCATTTCGGTACCAAAATGATACAACTAAAAAATGAACCAATTCAATATTCAGCACCAAAATAAGTGATGCCCTAAGTTACAAATTCAAATATTCAACATATTCAATATCCAAATCCTAATCAACATATTCAATATCCAAATAAACCAAATCAATATTTATCCATCAACAAATTCATCAAACCAAAATGGTTAAAACTCATGCCTTATGGCTTACAAACCAAAATAGTTAAAATTATGCCTTATGGCTTACAAAAATACAAACACAATCCAAACATAAATGACAAAAACATAATGTTATACTATTTGGTAAGGTACGGTATTGACCGGTACCAAAATTTTGATACCGCTACCATACCATACTCTATTGGTACGGTACGGTACGGTACCGAATATCTCCCCATACCAAATGAAACGGTATGAAATCAGTATGGTACGGTGCGGTTAGGGTACGGTTTCGGTATTTCGGTTTAAGATGCCCACCCCTACATTTAATTGTATCTTATATATTTTAATAAGCATATAAAATAGACTAATAATATATAATTTTAAAAAAAAATTAGAAAAAGTAAAAAAGACATCAAGTCTTGTGTGCTGCCACACGTGGGTGGGAACAGGATTGCCACAGCAACTGCAAAATATTGGAAATAGAGAGTATTGTATGAGTCACCACATGATTAGCGAAAGTAACATTTCCAGAAATATTACTTAAATTTATCTATAAAAAATGTTTTGATGAAGATGCCGTCCACTTTTCTCAATAGAGTAATGTAATTATGTAACTCATAATATTGGAAATTGAATAAATATAAAATTACGAGTACTTTTGCTTTGTAGGATCTTATGTTGCTTGCTAAGTATCATATGATAATTTCGTCTTGACAAAAAAAGGTGAAACCGAATAGTGGCAAGTTGAGCTACTATTACGTAGTTAGAAGTATTCTGTTTATGTACAACTGTAGTGAGAAGATTTATTTTCTTGGGTACTTTTGTATTTTCGATAGCTGTAAGGAGAAAGTTCAAAATCCATAAATAAATCTCTTCAAAAGGCATACAAGTATAAATGATACATAACACAGGTTTGTGGTTAAACAACTATTACATCTTTTTTTCTTTTTTGGTCAGAAGAACTATTACGTACTTCAGTAGCTTGTGTTCTTTTGCGTGGTTGGATTTGTTTAAATCTGATTCATTGAATGTGTCTAATTTGGTTAAACTGGCAGGTATGAAACTACATTTATCAACAACATCGTTGATGAAATCATAAGCCGAGTACTGAGACGCACATGTTGGAATGTGGCCAAGCACCCAGTTGGAATTCAATCTTGTGTACGAGATGTGGAAAGGCATTTAGATGTTGGTGGGAATGATCGTCGCATGGTTGGGATATGGGGGACATCTGGAATAGGCAAGACAACAATTGCAAAAGCTATGTGGAATGCAATTGCACATAAATTTGAAGGAAGTTGCTTCTTGTCAAATGTTAGAGATAATTCAATGTCAGATGGAGACTTAATCAAGCTACAGGAGGCTCTTCTTCATCAAATTCTTGGCGTAGAATGGAAAATTCGTAGTGTTGATGAAGGAATTGGTGTCATAAAAGAACGGTTGAGCCATAAAAAAATTCTCTTAATTCTTGATGATGTGAATCAATTGAAGCAATTAGACAATTTGGCTGGTGTTGGTTGGTTTGGTGAGGGAAGTAGAGTCATTACAACTACGCAAGATAGGGGATTGCTAGAACGTCATGGAATTGATTCGATATACGAAGTCCAAATGTTATATGACGACCGAGCTCTTGAGCTTTTCAGTTTGAATGCCTTCGGAAAAAGTGAACCTCCAAATGATTATTTGGAACTCACAAAACGAGCAATAGCCTATGCTCAAGGCATTCCACTAGCTCTAACACTTTTAGGTTCTCATCTTCGTAATAAAGACAAAGATCGTTGGCAAGATATATTAGACAGTTATGAAGGAGAACCATATACAGGTATTCAAAAAATACTTCGAAAAAGTTATGATGCCTTGGAATATTCCGTGCAACAAGTTTTTCTAGACATTGCATGTTTCTTCAAGGGTGAAAAGAAGGAATATGTGCTACAGATAGTAAGCAATTCTAAGAACAAGGTCTCCCGAGATTGTATTGAAGTACTCATTGAGAAGGCAATGATAACTATTGACTATGGTAGGATTCAGATGCATGACTTACTTGAAAAACTGGGCAAGGATATAGTTTATGAAGAATCCCCCAATGATCCTGGTGAGCGTAGTAGATTGTGGTCACCTGAGGATGTCTACTCTGTTCTAACGGAGAAAAATAGAGTAAGTATAATATATGTTCTTATACTCAATTTGACAAGAACCAAGTGTACTAGCATTTGGTTTGAAAAACGACTTGGTTTCTTGATATTAATACTTTTCCATCTCAGGGAACAAGAAAAATTAAGGGCATCATGCTGAAGTTTTCCGAACCAGATGAGATACGCTTGCATTCAGAATGCTTTGTTGGGATGATAAATCTTGAAATTTTCATAAATCGTAATGTATTTCTGTCTGGTGACGTTGAATATCTGCCCAACGAGTTGAGGTTGATTGATTGGGGGGGTTATAGATGTCAGTTACAATCTTTGCCATCCGAGTTTCATCAAGTACATCTTGCTGACTTCAATATGCCTGGCGGTAGTGTCAAACGATTGGGGAAATTTAAGGTACCAATTTAAATTAATAACTTATGTATTATTATCTGTTTTCAGGAAGAAAAAAAATCTAAAGTTGTTTTTTAAAGGGTGTGATTTGATAATTTCCTATTTTATGTTTTTGTATCACAGAATATGCTAAATCTGACATCTATGGATTTAAGTGGTTGTCAATTCTTAGAAAAAATTCCTGACTTATCCGGAATCCCAAACATAAGGGACTTGAATCTAACTGACTGTACAAGTTTGGTTGAGGTTGATGATTCTGTTGGACTCCTTGATAAACTTGTTCGATTGAATCTTGAACGATGCGGTAGGCTTACGAGGTTTGCAACAAGACTTAGATTGAAATCCTTAAAAATACTTTGCCTTAATTATTGCGAAAGTTTGGAGAGTTTCCCAGAAATAGAGGAGATGGAATCACTATTGTTTTTGGACATGCGAGGAAGTGGCGTAAGAGGATTGCCTTCATCAATCAGCAAATGTGTCAACTTGCATGAACTTAACTTGCGTGATTGCAAGAATCTTCGAGAAATTCCAGAACAAGCGATTCCACCATCAGCACCTTTAGTACTCATTGATTCCTGCCCATCATTGGAAAAAATTCCAAAAGTGTCTTGGGTTTCGCTGGATTTGGAGAAAATTCCAGAAAGGCCACCGGGGAAAGATGACAAAATAAAGCTGCGGTTGTACAATTGCGTTAGACTACGAGGCAACGACATCACAGAAAATATTTTCCTGAATCAGGTTTCTGTTTATCCACTTTCTCATTACATCATTCATCTTCCAGGCGATGAAGTTCCAGAGTGGTTCAGCTGTCGTAAAGATGGAATAATAGTTAGACCTTATTTTGTTACACGTCCTGGAACAAAGAAATACCATGGTGGATGTGAAGTTAGTTTTGAAATTCCTCCAAATTTAAAATGGGAGACGTTAAGATTGGTTCTATGTGTTGCTGGTAGTGGTGCTGATGCCAAGATTCTTGTCAATGGAAAACTCGTAAATTCGGGTATTGTTGGTACTTCCGAATATGATAGTCATGTGGGGTTCCGTTGTATTCCATTAATGAATCGCAAGTTAGGAGAACCACCGAGGTTGAAGCAGGGCAATATCTGTCAAGTTATATTTGGCTTGAAGCCAGGGTACACACCCGTTGAAATATCCTGCGGGGTCCACCTGTTAGGCCACCAGGTTTATCTCCGTGAGACTTATGGGAGGCAGTGGTTGGCAGATTTGAGCGCAGAGACAATTGACAGAGGAGGGGCGAATCACCTAATGAGGAGGCACACTGATCTTAATGAGGAGCCAAAGTATGTAAATCCATTAAATGTTGAATGATAACTTTGCATTTTCTGGTCATATATCAGCGTTTTGTGTTCAATTCAAATTTAGCTATATTTTGTTGTGCATCTCTTGGGTATATGTTGTAGCTTTCAGGGTGTGAATTTTTTTTCCTTTTTGTTTTGGGTTAAATCCTTTTTCTTAGCGCTATACATTCGATATTAAATTTTCATGCAATGAAGTTCCAAAGTGGTTTATGTGAGCCCTAGGGTGAACTACCGAAACGTACCAAATTTCCGGGCAATGGTATGGTAATCAAGAGGTGTGTTGCGGCGCCAGCAGTTTCTGAGATTCCATTTTAAGTTGCATAAGGTAATACCTTTCTTCTCAATTGATGCATCCAGCATTTATCATCGGATAAACAAACCCCGATTTATGTAATGCTTTCATTCCACACATATACTTTGTCTATGATTCATCTATCTCATTCATTGGAATTGATGTATGTCGGGGATGAAATGTAACAGATTTATCTATTTCATAATTTTCAATCAAGGTTTGTTGAAAATTAGACATTAATTGTAAACAGACCTCCAAATATGCCCAACATATTTTTGTTGATAGTATCATGCATATTATGTTGTTTTCCAACTCCTGTCTAGTTTGCCAATAGATTTTGGTTCTTTGAATACCAGTTTCTGTTTGAACAGCCCTGGTAGAGCTAACATCTCCAATGGCTCCATTTACCCAAAAAAGAATTTGGCTTTAGAAACTACGAAAAAGACGCCAGAAATTATAACTTCTTTCTTTGTTCACGCAGCGACAGCGCATTATTATTGTCATTGCATGACCGGATGGCTACTGTAGATGTTGAATGTCCAATTTTATCCACCAAAAATTACAAGGGGCATCTCATAGCCAAAAGATAACTACAACTTACAATGTGAACGGACACCAACTAAAACTTACGAGAAACAGGAATAAATGTCCCTACAACACAAAAATTCACTTCATACAGCATTATTATAACAAGAGAGCGGCACAAAGCAGTGTAAATGTACAAATATGCATGGCAGAACCATGTGTCCGTGGAGCGCTGCAAAATCGCCCACATTGCCACAAAGAAAAAGCTCCGTATTGAATTGGCTCAAACCATCATATTCAAGCATCACCAACTTGGTTATATTCCTAAAGCCACTGTCCAACAAATACAAAAGCCTATACCTCATTTTTGCCACCATTCTTGGTGTATGGTGCCTTTACAGCTCTGCATGGTGGCCTTGAAACTTGTTTGAATTGAGTTGTATTTCCTATCATATAGCCAGCCACACCGAAAGACCATGCACATACCACAAAGCAAATAATCTCGAACAATTATGATCGAAAGTTTGCCATTCGGAACAGTTTTAGCCAAGCAAATCTTTAAACAAGTTGGGATTCTGACTTGTTGGGGTCACACCCATCTGCCTTACACGTGCATCCTTTTCCAAGGAATCTTTAGGGTTAGGACCCTTATTCAATTGTGTTACCCCACTTTGAGCAGTTCTTGTAGCATTTGATAAGTCAGATGCAAGATTAAACTCATCCCTATTGGTTGGCAAAGGGTCGCCAACACTGCTACTGAGCCCGCTGAGAGATGTATCTGCATATAATCCCATAACATCAGGTGTCTTAGCAGCACCAGCTGCACCATGATTTGCAGTTAATGCAACTTCAGTTTGATCAAGAAGCCCTTCTAACTGCTTGAAAGGATCTACAGTGGAAGCAGTACTACTAGTTGAGTCACCCAAATCGAGCAAGTCTGGAGCAGGTTCATGATTAACTTTACAGCTGCTGCCTTTGATACCTGGGGTTTCTCTGAAGCATGGATATTTTCCTTAGACACCTTATGGTTGGCAGAAGATGGCCTCCTCTCGGTTTTTGATGATCCCCCAAACAGTGAACTGGCAAGCTTCTGCTTTTCTGGAGAAATTTCAACCTGGGGCCTCCTTGACTCATAAGTATTATGTGCTTTTGAATTTGAAGTGCTCGCGCTATCTATTTGTGTGACCCCATTCGCTGATTTCTGGAACTAGAACTAGAGGAATTTGAGATCGACAATGTTGGGGAGGAATATGTTGGCCTACCCCATTTTCTTTGAACACCATCTAGTCGTAACTTAAGTTCCGATGATCCTGCATCTGACACAGGTGGCAATGATGCAGGTTGGCGGATCTCCCAAGCATAAGATGGCTCAGGAACTGGAACAAGCTCAGTTGAGGATGTTACAGTTTCTGGTATTCTAGCTGGGTTTTTTTGTAAGAGAAGAATAGAAGAATCAGATAGAATGAAAAATGCTCTGCTTACACACCAAGTCTGTGTGCAAGACATTTTGTATATATTTTGTCTGTATGTAAGAATGAATCTCAGCCATCCATCTGACCAAAAAACTACAGTCACCACATATGACTATTTTGACCTCACACTTGGCAGATATGCTCAAGTGAATACACACATAAAGTTCATCTTATTACACTAATACTAATCAGCTACAGACTTATAGTTCAACACTCCCCTTTAAGTCTTGAGCTGATTTCACTCCGAGCATACTCCTGAGATAGTTGAAGCGATCCTTAGCCAAAAGTTTTGTGAAGATATCTGCTACCTGCTCTTTAGTGGGACAATACACCAAATCAATGGTTCCTTCCTGCAATGCATCCTTAATAAAATGATACCTTCTGTCAATGTGCTTGGTCCTTTGATGGAACACAGAATTCTTTATAATAGCAATGGCAGAAGTGTTATCGCAATGAAGAGGAGTAGCTTTAGTTTGTATTTCTCCAAAATCTTCCAAAATGAACCTCAGCCATATGGCTTGAGTTGTGGCTTTTGATGCGCTTATATATTCAGCTTCTGCAGTTGAAAGAGAACACAGTTTTGCTTGACTGAAGCCCAAGAAAACACCCCACTCCCAAATGAGAATGCATATCCTGATGTACTCTTGCTGTCCTCCAATGAGCCACCCCAATCGTTGTCACAGAAGCCGATTAAACAAGCTTTCCTTCCCTTCACATACTCCAGGCCATAATCCAGAGTTCCCTTGATGTATCTGAGTACTCTTTTTGCAGTTCCATAGTGTTTATTTGTAGGACAATGCATGAATCTTGCCAATAAACTTGTTGCATACATTATATACGGCCTTGTAGCAGTGAGATAGAGAAGACTTCCACTACTACATTTTACAGTTTGCGCGACAAAGAAATTTCCGTCGCGCAAAGTGCACTGTAGTCGCAAAAATGTAAGCGCAAAGTGCACTACTACATTTTACAGCATCTGTCGCGCGAAGATCATCAAGAAAGACTTTGCGTGACCAAATATTGTCATTCGTCGCGCAAAATTGAGCGACGATTAGCCTTCGTTGCACAAAATTTGCAGGGACAACAGAAAGTTTCGTCGCGCAAACAGTTGTGCGACGAAAATATATTCGTTACGCAAACTTTGCGCGGACAGGATATTTTTGTCGCGCAAAAGTTCGAGCGACGAGACTGGGTTTGGTACGCAAACTTTGCACGACGGGATATTTTCGTCGCTCATATCGTGTCCCAATCATCTACGCGACGACACGTAATGCGCGACAGAAAGTTCTTCGTCGGGCATACCTGTTTAGCGAGACGAAATTTTATGTCGCGCAAAAATAAAAAATGTTTTAAATTCATTTTAATTTTTAATTTGCGCAACCAAAAGGTTTTCGTCGTGCAAAAAAATATATGTTATTATTTAAATTTAATTTTCCGTTTCTTTTATTTTGTTAATTTAAATTTAAAATTTGGTTAATTTTTTTTTTCAATAAAATAAAATTGCATTCAAAAAATGTAATGAAGAGAAAAGAAATGTTATAAAATAATATAAATGTAATTACAAGAAAAATTCTTAAAATGTAATAACAAATACAAAACTAATCGAATAAAGTTCCAAAATCAACGTGGTCGTCTGGGAGATGCAGCTCGGACGTCTGGGCATTGTCGGCAAGGGCAGATGTCTGGTGGCCAGGTTCGGGGGGCTGGGAGGTTGAGGAGGAACCAAACTGCGGGATTGGAATGTCGGACCGAGCAAGGGACTCTAGAATCATAGACATCTGACCCTTAAGCTCGGCCACCGTCGCTGTCAAAGCAGTCACCTCATTTGACTGCGACGATGAACGAGGTATAGGTTCCTGCTGCCGGCCATTCCCCATCCCTCGACAATATGTCCCGGGCCTTCTCCCGAGAGTCTGATCCAACGTCTCCGTCAAGATCTGAAACCCTACATCCTGTGGAGGATGCACAGACTTGAGCGGAGTATCGAAAGGAAGTTGGGAGGCAGACTCCTGAAGAACCAACTGGCTCTTCTCTACCATCGTCGTCTGTTTAATTAAAATGAAAGAATTAAAACATAAAATATTAAAATTAATTAAAACATTCATATAACCATGAAACTTGAATGCGTAGATAATAATTAAAAATAAAGAATACTTACATGAATGGACTCGGCCAACTCATTCCCAAGTCGAATATAAACGTCGCCAAAAACGTTGATCTCCGGGAATTTGGACCCCCCCTGAATTGAACAAGACAAGAAAAATGTTAGTACGAAAAATAGAAATTAATATTAATTACATATTCAAAATTGGATATAAAACTATTTTATTATTACCCGTCGTCGTGCGTCCATCCTATAAGAGAAGGGCTTAGAACCTGAATGGTGGAGAAGAGTCTTCTTCTTCCTATTGCCCTTATTTATTGTGGCCTTATTCTATTATACAAAAAATAAACATATCAGTTGAAATTGAAATGAAATAGAAAAAATTAAATAAAAATTAATAAGAAACATGTAATAAGTTTGAACTTAATATATAAAAAAATACCACATATTCGGGCTCCAGAAAATGAGCGCAGAGCCACGCCCAACTATTCTCCCGCCCCTCAAGCTCCTTCGGGCAACCCTCTGGAAGAGCGACTTGCGGATCATCAAATGCCTGAAAATGGTGGTGCAAGTCGCTCTTCCACTGCTTGTACCTCTCACCAAAAAGTCTGTTGATGTACGCCAATGACTCATCATTGAGGTCCTCTAAATTGTAGTTAGTCTGCAATAAATTCATTACAGACATTTAGTAATATAAATAAATAAAATTTGAAGGACAAACAAATAAAATATAGGATACATACCGACAACTGTCCGTGCACCTCCATCTTGACCTCGTCAGGTATGACCTTCCAAAACTTCCATTGCATAGGGCAATGGGTCCGAACAACATGACCAATGTCAGTCAATTTTAGGGTTTTAGAACTCTGATATAAGTGATATAAAAGGCCAGCCAAGGCCCCGGGATACGCATTCACGTCCAAAAGGGATCAACCGCGTAAGAGGAGAAAGCTGCCAACGAGTTCTTTCTTTTCCTTTCTTCTTTTAAGTTTCAGTTCTTATGTATTTATTTTTGAGTTCATCCAAGAGCATGAGTAACTAATTTCTTGTTAGTTAGGGCTTAATCTTGAAGCCCTAAACATGATTTCAATTCTATA
>NW_007362503.1:601161-622431 GCF_000346735.1 Prunus mume
GAATAATGGGGTTAAGAACTAGTTATGAGAAATCGATTCTTGAATTCCTAATAACAAATGCCATGTTTTAGGGTTTTTGTGACACTCATATTCTCTTTGATCTTAATGGATTCTTGATTGTTAATTTGAGTAAATGCCAAACTAGATTTCAATTAAGAATACACGTATTGAAGTAAATGCCATACACTTTACATGTACTTAAGAGAGAATCATACAACTCGAGTCAAATGCCATGATCTTGTTGTGAGTGTCGTCATCATATGCTTGCTAGAAATTGATTATCTATTGTTGTTTATGGATTGATTGATTGGTTAGACGTGGATAGTGAGTCCTAGCTATTGTTCTTGATTGATTATAAACCAATTTCTCTTAAACTCTAATTTAAATTCTGTTTTGTTTTGTTTTCCTTATTTTGTTTTATTCACAAAATCAAATCAAAACCCCCCTTGGTGTTGGCGTGTGTGTGGAAGTCCTTGTGTTTTCGTTGCGTGACATTGATAAACATCTCTCTACATTACAATCTCTGTGGGAATGACCTTTGCTTGCTTACTATACTATCATTTGATTTGTGCACTTGCAAGGTTTAAATATTGTTGTTAAAAATTACCAACAAACGCCGTGCCGGTCAGAGAGTGAACGAATAAACGGAGCCTCTGGGTGTCCGAATTGGCCTTTTCGCACTGGGCCGTGAAGCGGCCTATGTGTTCAATGGAGGAGGTCTGCCTATCCCCGGAGAATAGAATGAATTCTGGCAACCGATAGTTTCGGGGAAGAGGGGTTCGGTCAATTTCAGGCGGGTACGGTTTGGTATACTTTGACGCTTCCGGGCGCCTCTGAGCCAGGCCATCCTCAATCATTCGCTGGACGTCTTCCAATCGGAGCCCCTAAGGGGGCGCTTCTTGCTGAGCCGCAACCGGCCGCGGAACTTGTTGCCCCTCTTTCTGTGGCCTTATCTGCTGGGCCACTTGAACAGGGGGTTCGGCTGTTGCGACCGAGCCGGGCGGCACTAGAAAATCGCCATGGGTTTGACCAGGGTACGTGTGTGCTATCGTTGGAATGGCCGAACCGTAATGAAGGTGGGAGTCTAGCGGAAATAACGACGCTTGTAACGGCGAAACGGTCGGATTGCTCTGACCGTACTGCTGTGACGAGGCAGCGATCGCGTTGGGCCAGGATGGGTCTGGACGGCCATGGTGTGAACTGGGCCGAGTTGCTGGGCCGCGGAATGCGTGGGGCTGCTTTGCCCTAGTGATACGACCAAAGCATGGAGTGGGCCGGACGCTGTTTCTGCTGGGCGGGTCAGTCTGGGATTTACCGATGTTGGCTAGGATTGCCCCCAGCTATTTGCCGGCGGCTGAGAATGCTGGTCGTAGCCTGACGCTTGGGTGCGGCCAGAGGCGCCGAGGCTGCTGCTTTCGCTGTAGGGCTCAAACCTCTCGCGTCCTTGGCCTCTCTGTCTGGCTCTGGGAGGCATCGCGGACGACGTTACCGGCATCCTTTCCTAAAAGAGCGTACGTAGCTCCGACGAAAGTCTGTCCATTGCGGCCATAAAGGATGTCTCTATCTTGTAGGCCTGCTTAGCCATCAGACCCTCCACTACAGCTTGCTCTTGCATGGACTCGGCCGCACGATCCGTCGTTACTGGAACGCTGGCCGAGATTCTGACCGCGTGTTCGGTCTCGGTGATAGTGATTGGTGAGGTGGACTCAGGAGCCTCGGAAGTCATTTCGACTGTTTTGTTTTTGACCTTTGCCTGTTCCCTAGTTTCCACCATGAGTTTTTGACAAGAGTCCCACCAGGCATGCCAAAAGTGTTGGCTGTGCAAATCTCACGCCCTGATTCTTCGGGCCGAGGGGATGTGCGTTAACACGTGACGTCCTTCTTTTGGATGCGGTGCGGTTGCGGGCGTGCCAGCACAGTCTACCGTGCGTCGAGATGGTGATGAGGTTTGGGTAGAAGATGGTTAAATTATGCGCCTGTTTTGAGTTCGACTCCTAATCAAATGATTGTGACCGAGAGAGGAACTGATCTCGGCCGTCAAGTTCACGGCCTGAGCTACAAGGCCGTTTAGTGGTGTGTTGGTGGACAGTTTTAGGCGGTGCTCCGGCGCGTTGCTTAGAGAGCGATGGTCGTATGATATATGGGGTGAATGAGACGATAACAAAGATGATGCTCCGGCGCCTTGAAAATCAAGGGTCATATGATATATTGATGAATGGATTTTCCTTACAATCTACCACTACTCCTAGGAAAGCAAATAAAGGTATTGAAAGTGCATTACAGGAAAATATAATTTGCTCCGTGGGAGGCTTTTGGTTTGGTGTTTGAACCCCTTGAATGTGGTCTTGAGCTTAGTATTTATAGGGGGAGTCCTGGAGAGACAATCAAGGCTGAAAAGATCTGTGTGATGGAGCCTGATCGGGGCAAGTGGGTAGTCAAATCGGCATTTGGGATCGTGAAGCTTGGTGGTGTGACCCCCATAAATCCCAGTAAATCTCGGCCACCGCCTTGATCGTAGGTTCTGCCCCCTTGGCTGTGGGAATGCATTTAATGCCCTGGTCTTGTGGTTGGTGATATGACCTCAAGTGGTAAGAATACTTGTGATAATGTTTGCGCCTAACCACTCTGATTTCCATCACCAAATCCTGACTTCAGTCACTTCCCTTCTTCTCTCGTGCATTAAATGCTTCTTGTGACTAGTGGGTTTACTGCGATAGTTAGAGGCATTACTTCATTAAATGGGGCGTGGGACCCTGAGGCCACGTGGCAATTTACCCACAGTATCTTCGGCCGTGTCTTTTACGACCTTCGGCTTAAGCCTATAATACTGCAGTCGCGAGGCCGAGAGGATTCTGCCTTCGCAGCTTTTCTTTTGTTTTCAGGAAAGCAAAATGGCTAACGAAACATGGCCGTTTCAGTTCATGAGTAGGTGCTAAGGCCGAGAGGAGGTCCCTTCGGTCAGTTTATGACCGTGATTTATTAGGCACAAACATCGGGAAACTTTATCGACGATACAAACTTTAGAAAATCTTTTTTGTCATCAGGTTTCATGGAAAAAAATGCCAGATCCCTTCTAGCTTTATCACCGTCCCTGTTCATCCATAAACCTCTTCGTATGCCCATTCTTTCCAAATCAAGACGAGCTTTGATTGTGTCGTTTGTCTTGCCCTCAATGTCTAGAATCGTTCCTATCAAAGTGTCAAACACATTTTTCTCAACACGCATAACGTCGAGATTGTGCCTCAATTTTAGTTTCGACCAATATGGGAGCTCAAAGGACATAGACTTGTGCGTCCAGTTCATATGTGTAGAAGGTCTGGTCCAACTAACTGTTTTGCCGAATAGAGGAAAATCCAAACGGTTAAGTTGTTCCAAGATGTCATCACCAGACCATTCTCTAGGTCTGAGGTGACGCTCTGTGTTCCCGTCGAACTCTTTATCCTTTTCCCGCCATTCGTGGTCCCATGGCAACCATCTCCGATGCCAACTAGAAGTTACATCTTTCTTGCATACAGGGCATGCTATATAACCCTTTGTGCTTCACCTAGAAACCATTGCATATGCGGGAAAATCATTCACAGTCCATATCACTGCTGCCCGCAAAGTGAACATCTTCCCAGTGGATTTATCGTACGTGCGCACACCGTTTGCCCATAAATCCTTGAGCTCATCAACCAATGGCCTTAAGTAAACATCGATTGACCTGCCAGGATCCTCAGTTATCAAAACAATCATCATCATGTACTCTTTTTTCATGCATTTCCAAGGTGGCAAATTATATGGAAATACGAAAATTGGCCAAGTGCTGTGGTGTTGGTTTAGAACCCCGTACGAATTGAATCCGTCAGTGGCAAGTCTCAATCTAACATTTCGCGGATCAGCAGCAAAGTCAGGGAACGTTCGACCGAACTCTTTCCATGGTTCCCCATTTGCAGGATGCCGCATCACATCATCGTCTACCTGTTTTTCCTTATGCCATCTCATGTCTGTGGCAGTATGTGTCGACATATACAATCGCTGCAGCCTAGGTTTTAGAGGCAGATAATGCATGACTTTTTGTGGGATCTTAGTCGTTCTATTCTGAGATGTCATTTTGAACCTCGACTCATTGCATATAGGGCATATATCCAATGTTTCAAACTCTTTGTAGAATAACATGCAATTGTTTTTGTAAGCGTGAATTTTTTCATAACCCAATCCAAGACCATTCAACACCTTCTGCACGTGTTTATGGTCTTTCGGCAAACAATTGTTCGTCGGAAGCATTCTCTTGAAAACCCCCAAAAAGTAATCGAAACACAGGTTCGACATACGATATTTTATTTTTCTGTGCATTAGCTCCACAATGGCCGTGAGAACGGAAAAGCTCTTGCACCCCGGGTATAACTCTTGGTTGGCATTTTTTAACAGTTTTTCATATTGTTTGAATTCTGCACTGTCCATTGGTGTAGGCACGTCATCTTCCCCTTCCTGATTGATGTTCGTCGATGCAAATGGAAAAGCATCGTTTATAATATCTATGACTTGTTCATTAGGATCCACAATAGGTTCAACATTGTCCACTCTTGTGGCATTTGAAGACGAAGCATTGTCTAATTGTTCCCCGTGAAGGTTCCAAATGCTATATGTCTCAATCATTCCATTCCTTACTAAATGAAATCCAGCATTTTCAATTGTCTCCCACAATGTGTTGTTACACCTCCTACAAGGACAACGGATTCTAGTTGCACCCGGGTTGTGTCTATGTGCGAACTCAATAAAATTCTCTATTCATCCAAGTATTTGTCTGCGCATCTATTTGGGTTCTGTATCCACAGCCTGCTCATAATTCCTGGAACCACAATCACAACACAACAATCACAAAAACTTCATACAAAGTTATAATGTCACCTTATGTCTCCGGTAAGGGTCCTATCCCATTCGGGAATGCATAGTCCTGTCACGTAACATACGGCTACATGAGATTAGATTTCAACGTGGAAGAATTTCGGCAGCATCTCGATACAGTTCTTGAGGTGGGCATAGGCATAAATACCTATGTACCACCCGAAGAACATACCGAGATGACACCGAAATTTCCACAATCGAAACCTAGTCCTGTAGTCGTAGATTACGTGACAACACTATGCATTACCAAACTGTCCAAATAATGGGTCAATTCAAGAATTAATTGGACCGCAGTCATGCATTACGCATCCATACACGAAATCCAACTAATCTCGAACGGGAAACTAAGTTTTAGTACAATAAAAAACAAAGTACGAAGTTAATTTCAATTAACTTCGTACATCACAACACATTGTGCTACGTAACGGAAAATTCAACAACATAATATAAATATAATTTCACAACAAAAAATATAAAAACAATCAAACACCTTCTCAATCGTTTTCCACCAATCGCTAATTACAATTATCCCTAAAGACAACGAAATTAATCGCGTTAGTGTGAATTTAAATTAATACTTTCAAACTAACGACTACAAATACATACCTAAAGACCGTAGTCAACTCCCAGCATTAGCAGAAGCTGCAGCAGATGCAGATGCAGAGTAGAGCAAAGTTTTTTTTTTTTTGAACTCTGCCTCTGCAATGGCAGAATCCAGTATATGAAGAAGAAGACTTTTGCGCGACGAACATTTTTCGCACAAAAAAAATAAATTCCGTCGCGCAAAATCCCAAGTTCGTCGCGCATGTGTCCTGTTTCGTAACCCAAATTTTTTTTTTCAGCTCGCAACTTCGTGTCGACATCCAGCTTTTGCGCAACGCAAAAGTTTTCGTCGCGCAAAATTAAGCATCCGTCGCGCAAGGTATAAGCGCAAAGGTTTCTTTTGCGACGATTGTTGTCGTCGCGCAAGTGTTTGTCGCTAGATATTAAAATTGGCGGTTTTTATATAACTTTACGCGACGAAAACATTTTTTGTCGCGCTAATTGATTTTGCGCGACGATATTGGTTGTCACGCAATGTTTTGACGCCATAAAAACTTTCCCGCATTTTTGTTCCTCCCTTTGCACGACGACCAGCTTTTGCGTCGCGCAAAGTGCTCTTGCATGACAGAATATATTTGTCGCACAACTTTTTCACAGTTTGCGTGACGAATTTGTTTTTCCGTCGCATAATTATCTCTTGCACGACGAATTTTTCTTCGTTGCGCAAAATACGGTCGCCCAAATAGGAAAATGTAGTAGTGTTCCCACAATGCTTCTATACTTTTCCTCACTTGCAGATCCACTTCCATCATCTTTAGATAACTTCTCAGTAGCTACAAGAGGAGTTGTGAAAGTCTTTGCTTCATTTAATCCAAACTTACTCAGTAAAGAACTTGCATACTTCTTCTGATGAATGAATATGCTAGAGTTAGTTTGAATCACTCCCATTCCGAGGAAGTGGTGAAGAAGTCCCAAGTCTGTCATCTCATACTTCATTTTCATGTCTTCCTTGAACTCTTCCAGCATTTTTGCAACTGCCAGTGTAGACTATATCGTCCACATAGATAGAAACAATCAAGATATCTTCTCCCCTTGCTTTTATGTACAAAGTTGGTTCACTCAAGCTCTTCTTGAAACCACACTGTGAGAAATAATTGTCAATCTCTCCATACCAAGCCCTCGGAGCTTGTTTTAGGCCATAGAGAGCCTTATGAAGCTTGTACACCTTTTCCTCCTTGCCTTTGACTACAAAACCTTCCGGCTGCTCAACATAAACCTCTTCTTGTAGAACTCCATTCAAGAAAGCCGATTTCACATCTAACTGATACAGTTTCCAGCTCTTTTGTGCAGCTAAGGCTATTAAGGTTCTAATGGTTTCCAACCTAGCATCCGGTGCATAAGTCTCATTGTAGTCCAAACCAGGCTTTCGTGCATAGCCCTTTGCAACCAGCCTCGCTTTATTCTTCAACACTGTGCCATCAAGATTTAACTTGGTTTTGTAGAACCATTTAACCCCTATAACAGGTTTTTCAGTTGGTCTGTCAACAAGTGTCCATGTGCCATTTTTTTCAATCATAAAAAGCTCATCCTCCATAGCTTTTAACCAAGACTTGTCTTGTTTGGCATCCTCATACTTCTCTGGATCCATAATGCACAGATTGCATTGAGCTAACACTTCATTCAGATTTCGCCACTTCAAAGGTGTATGATCAAATGCTTGATTGTGCCCTTCACTTAAGTTTGACATGCTTGCAGATTCACCTGAGATAGGTGACTTGAATTGAACTTCAGAGTCTTCAATACTAAGAACTCTCCTAGGTGGAGATAATGTAGATGATATAGGAGACAACACCATTCCAGCATTGGGGGATATTGACTCTGAGTTCTCTTCCCAATTCCAGGCAGCTTCTTCATCAAATACAATGTCTCTTGACAAGAATAGTTTCTTGGATAGTGGATCAAATACCCTATACCCCTTTTCACAAGTTGCATAACCCACAAATACTCCCTTGAAGCTTTTAGGCTCAAGCTTATGTCTGCGTTCAACTGGAATATGAACATAGCATAGTGAGCCAAATACTTTCAGATGTGCTATTCCTGGTTTTCTTCCAGAATAGGCTTCAAAAGGTGTGGTGTTGTTTAAGGCCTTTGTGGGACACCTGTTTAGAATATACACTGACGTATGCACTGCCTCTGCCCAGAGAAAATATGGCATTTTCTTCTCATGCAACATGGATTTAGCCATCTCAATCACTGTTCTGTTCTTCCTCTCCACTACTCCATTTTGTTGTGGAGTATATGCAAGAGTGAATTGCCTTTGTATTCCTTCCTTTTCACAGAATAGATCGAATTCAGACGACTTGAACTCCCCTCCTCTATCACTTCGCAGACACTTAATCTTGAATCCACTTTGTAACTCTGTCATAGCTTTGAATTTCCTAAAACAATTGAATGCATCAGACTTATATCTCAGAAAATAAACCCAAGTCATTCTGGAGAAATATCAACAACATGAAATACTTATTTCCAGCAATTGAATCATTCCTCATAGGTCCACACAGATCAACGTGAACCAGTTCAAGTGGAGCAGTTGCTCTTTGCGCTTGATTTTTTGGAAATTCTTCTCTATGTTGTTTTCCAAATTGGCAGCCTTCGCATACTCCACTGTAGTCTTCAAGCTGAGGCAACCCATGCACCATTTCCTTGTCTCTCAATTGTTTGACACCACCAAAGTGTAAGTGTCCAAGTCTCTTGTGCCAAGTCTCAGTAGAGTGAGTGACACTAGCTTTTAAAACCACTTGGTTCTCAGATAATAAAGCCAATGGATAGCATCTATTCACTTTCTTCTTCACTTTCATAACCAAGCTTTCCAGTGATGGACCATCATACACACTGCACATTCCACCACCAAACACCAAGAAATATCCATGCTCATCCATTTGACCTACACTTAGCAAATTTTCTTTTAAACCAGGCAGATACATTACTTCTCTAACATACTTTCTGCCCTTATTTGTATCAATCACCAATGAGCCCATTCCAGCTACATTCACAAGATCTCCAGTCGGCATTTGAACTTTGCCAGCTATGTTGGTTCTTATATCAACAAGCAATTCTATATTCCCTATCATGTGGTTGCTACAACCACTATCGATGTACCATTCTCCATTCACCCTTGGTCCTGTGACTGTGCTATTTGCATAAAATAAATTCCCTATCATCTCTAATTGACTAGCACTGTTTTCCTTTTGCACTGTTTTAGCTGCAGTACATTCTCTAGCCAAGTGACCAAATTTGTCACAATTGTAGCACTTTGGCTTGCCTTTGTATCTGCATTCTCCAAAATGGTACTTTGAGCACACTTTGCACTGAGGCTTTACAGCTTCTTGATTTGCTGGCTGTGATGAACTGAAGCTGTGATATGCTGCAATGTTATTCTGATGTGGCTTTCCTTTTGACTCCCATGGGTTCCCCTTAGGATTCCAATTCTTCTGAGACTTCTGACCACTGGACTAAGAATTTCCCCTATTTTGTTGTCCTTTTGAGCTCACAGAGAAGAAGGCAAATGCCTTATCAGTAGCATCAACAGTGTGCATATCAAAACGTTGTTCCTGGCTTTTAAGGATTGCAAGGATCTCCTGTAATTCAACAGTCTCTATATTCTTCGTATTTTCAATTACAAGACAGATAGGATCATATGGTTTACTAAGGCTAATCAGAACTTTCTGCACAAGTCTTGCATTAGGCAGAATTTCACCAAACGTTTTCATTTGATTTATCAATTCATTTAGCCTAGTAAGATACCCAGACAAGGTTTCATCATCACGCATTCTAGCATTCGAATTCGCGTCTCGGATTTTGCAATTTCACAGATCATACCTGATCACCACCGTGATAATCTCCGTACAACAAATCCCATGCCATCTTCGCTGACTCAGCATTGGCAATTCGAGGAAAGATTTGATCCGAGACTGCATTCTGAATGATTCCTAAAGCCTTTGCGTCTTGCATCAACACAACATCCATTTTTCCATCAACATCATCCTCCGATGATTCTTCAGCCTTCTTCTTCTCCGAATCAGAAGTTTTAACTCCCTTCTCTACCAAATTCCACAACCCATGTGATTTGAAAATCGTCATCATCTTGATTCTCCAGAACTCGTAGTTCTCACCAGAGAAAATTGGAGTTCTCACTTCGGAGCCTCCAGATCCAGACATCTTTGGTCTGAATGGGTCGATTCCTCTTCTCATATGAAAATGGATCTCTGGCAACTTCCACCGAGCTTCAACTCAGCTCAATGGGTTCACAAATTTACGCCCAGGCTCAAATGATCGAACCTGGCTCTGATACCATGTTACAGTTTTTGGTATTCTAGCTGGGTTTTTTGCGAATGGTTTTTTTGTAAGAGAAGAATAGAAGAATCAGATAGAATGAAAACTGCTCCGCTTACACACCAAGTCTGTGTGCAATACATTTTGTATATATTTTGTCTGTATGTAAGAATGAATCTCAGCCATCCATCTAACCAAAAAACTAGAGTCACCACATATGACTATTTTGACCTCACACTTGGCAGATATGCTTAAGTGAATACACACGTAAAGTTCATCTTATTACACTAATACTAATCAGCTACAGACTTATAATTCAACAGAGGATGCAACTGCAGCTGGAGGAATTCTTGATGGCACTGCTAGCTTTGGAAGCTCATATGCCGCAAACCTAAGACCATGGGTTAAAGCTTCATGCTGATCTTGGTTACAGAAGTTGCTGATATTTAACATTCCAGAGCGCTCATTCTCGGGAATATAGGGCTGAGCACCTTTCTCTAGTGCTTGCTGGACATAGCCATTGAGGAATGAAAGGCTTTTATCAATCTGCAAGAGAAGATGAATATTAATATTACACAAAATAATCTTATTCAAGAACTAAATAAATAAATAAATGGTTTCCGCATGATCCAAAATCAAGGTTTTCAAGCATATTAGAGAAATAAAATTGTAAAATCCATGAAAAGAGCAACTTATAACTAAAGGGAAGAAATAAGATGCAAGGACCAGGGACGAAGCAGTCGGGAAACTAATTAAAGCATGTCGTGTATTACCAACCAAAGGCAGCTACATAAATTAAGTTTCGCCAGTATAATAGATGCATATTGGTCAAATAAGCAATTTTAATCATTCATAAACTGATTCCGAATTTTTCACAATATCATCATGTTTATATGCGCCAAAACTACAATAAAGCAATCTTTGTATTTTTTTTACAGGGAAATCTACAATTAGTGCCTGCAGCATGAGCATAATACGGGGGGTGTATCCAATTCAAATTTTTAATGACTTTTATAGAGTTTAAAAGTCTGGAGGTATTCAATTTAGACTTTTAAAGAGTATATAAAAGTCTAGTTGTATTCAATTGTGACTTTTAAAAAGTATTTAAAAGTTTGGTGATATTCAGTTATGACTTTTAAAAGTATTTAAAAGTTTGGTGATATCCAAAAAGTTAATGACTTTTAAAAAGCTTATTGAATGAATGACTTTTCCATACTTTTAAGGCTAATTGTTAAGAGCAAAAGTCTTGCCAATTTACTAGTGACTTTTATCAACTCTATGAGAGTATTTAAGAATTTGTCATCTCTATGAAAGTCACTCACTTAAAAAAAAGTCTTTATAAGTACGAATTGGATACACCCCCCGTAGTGTTTAAGAAAAAATTATTGGCAATGACCATTGAAGGTCAGACCTACCCACTCTCCTTTTTTAATAAATAAATGTGGTCAGCTTTTCAAATCTTTTCAAGTGTTGTTTAAAAAATAATAATAATAAAGTCTTGTTCATGACGGTTGGAGCTCAAACATTGAAACCCATCCTTTTGTATACATATATACATTCATAGCACATTTTCAAAATTTACCAAATAAAATATCGGAAGGTCAAGAGCCAAACAATACATGACATCTTTCTACTTAAACAGAGTAAGGTATCTATGAATGTATATATGTATACAGTTACCAAATAAGGTATCTAGTCAGATTATTTTTCAGTCAACATTTACAATGGCCTTTTTCTTTTGGACCAAAAAAAGTCCCTCATTTAATGATTTGCTTGCAATTGTCAGATATGGGCTCTTACTTTTTCTCAAACTTCATCCCATAAGTAGTACGGATAGGGCATATTTAACAAGGAAGCAAGCAAAGCTATTCCTTCCGCATTCACGGTCAGTTAGGATACATGTTCATTTTTCATAGTATTTCTATTTTGGAAAATATTCTTCTGGATCTATACAGTTTTAAAAATATTTAATGTTGTGTCATGATTCATAATAACGTATCTGTGAAACACAAACACAATCATGATCAGAAAAACTGAATTATGTTGCATCAAAGATAATGTATCCATATGAGAAAGTACATTATCACGATGTGGCAAAGTGGTACGTCCTATTAGAACAATTTACAAGGCTATTACACTTTTTAATGAGACATACATTAGTTCACTTTCCTTATACCTAATTTATATTCATCAAGGATTCTATTTGATATATCTCAACAAATGCTTTCCAAAAGATACATTTTGTAAAAAGAAAAAAACCAGAGAAAATTAAAGTTACAGTATATCGTTTGGCATATAACAATAAGAGGGTCACCAAACTTAATGAATCACAAGGTTAAACAACCATTAGACTTTACCATTAGAAAACAGGAGGTTCAGACAGTAAGCCAACAACCACCAAATAACAAGGAAAAGAGAAATGCAGAACTACTATAGTTCTTAATACTTTAAAGGAGAAGCAAAAAAACGAAGGGTACAAGTAGATAATGCAATTAAATATGACCTCAATGTCTTCACAACTTGCATCTTACGGCATAATACTCTCAACTCCAGGAGCATCTAAGCTAATGACAGCTTGCAATTCATATGCACGCTGCTGCAGATCTGTTGAGTGAGAAGCTGACAATTCTTCCACCAAATATTGACACTGCAAGGGAAGAAAGATTTTTATCAATCGATATATACTTCCATGACAGGCCAAAACAAAATGAAAATGACAACATTATAGCTAATCATTGATTAGATGAATGTCAACATTATAATGGTGTCCAGAAAACTTCAACTTAAAAAAAGCATTAAACATTCATCATGCAACTATAGAGCTCTGGACCTCAAAGCTCAGTCTGTTTTGTTTTCAAGTCTCCTTTCTGTTTTCATTTTACATCTTTAATTTTTGTTTCAAAACAATTTGTTACTTTAGGATGTAGAATCGCTTGTTAGCGCTTTAGAGTTTATGGTTTAACTATTGTGAATGGTAGCCGATAACCTGAGAGCTAAACCTGATACCCTAAGCACTAAATGGATGATTTGAAGGCCCACCAAACAGGAAAACTTAACCCTAAACCCTAAAGCTAAGCTCTGAACAGCTGAAAAAGCAAGGGAAATAGCCTAAAATGCCACCCATTTCATAATTTTAACTAAAAATACCACCCCTTCCCAATTTTTTTACAACTACCACCTTTAAATATAAAATTATTGTCCACTTATTGTACCCATATCAGTTTTTCAGAAATTGGCTTCTCTCTCTAACTCTCTTCACTCTATCTCTTCGGCCCGTCTCTCTCCCTCGTGTACCTCTCTCTCGTCGACGCAATGGTCTTTCTCCCTCAACAGTGGCTGTTCATCCAAGCGAAACTCCATCGTTGACATCCACGAGGTACTGTTCATAACCCTTTTCTTTGAAATTTGTGGTTTTTGTGAATTTGGTTTATGGGGTATGGATTTGTAAGAAATTGGTTTAGGGTTTTAGTGTTTAGGGGTTTCTCAGAAATTGGGTTTGGGCTTATGGGTTTCTATGAACTGGGTAATAACTCACACCCACTCTCACTCGCTCGCAGGCACTGTTCACAGAAATCAAACTCTTCATTTTGTCACAGAACGTTTGGGCTTCGTTCACTGGGTAAGTCCCAACTATCTATATTGTTTGATGAGATTTTAACAATTGAAATGACTGCATTAAACATTCTTATGCTGGATAGAACACAAACATTCTTATGAGATTTTAACAATTGTATGTCATTTTCTGCATATTATGAGCTTTTAGTTCTTAATTCATAAATTCAAATTAAAAAACTTCTAGTTTGATGAGGCTGAAGCAAAAACTTCTGACATTATCAATATGGAACTAATAGGATGAATGTCACAGCTGGTTAGGTATCCGATATCCATATGTGGTGTGCCATGCCTTAAATGTATGCAATTTAGTATTTTAAAATCCTGTATTCCAATTTAATGTACATGGAGTCTTGTAGCATACGAAATATATTTTCGGCATCATCTCTAAATTTGGTTACAACTTATGAAACAGGTTGGTGATACGAAAGGAAGTATTGAGGAACTTTACGTTACCGTGACTGAGTTGCAAAGTGCGCTTACTAGTTTGGTGAGTTCTGCTTCAACATGTATTGGTGTAGGCCAAATTTGGAATTTTTGGGAATTCCTAGAGTTTCACATTACATGCGCTCTCTCAGTTTTTTACTTTCCCCTTATGTACTAATTTTCCTTTACATCACTCTCTCTGAGACAAATTTTTCTTTGAATTTGTAGCAACTTCTCTTACTTTTCCCTTTTGCAGGATTACAAGCTAGGTTCCATTTCAGAAAAGCAGGTAAAACAACTTTTTTTTTGTTCGAATAGAGAAGCCATAATTAATTGATGAGAAAGTGTAGTATTTATTAGAAGCCATAATTAATGTGCATATAACTCTGTTCTTTCACCAGTGTGTAACACTTTTGTAAGTAAGATATTTCTTTGCTTTGGAGTACTTGCAGTGGCTGTTGCATTTATTTCGATACACACATCACTTTATTTATTCGCTTAAGGTTGTACTGATGGAAATGCCTCGTGCAGGAATTAGTAGCTGGGGTTTGAGCCGTTGAATTAGTAGGTCAGTTGTAAATAGCTGGGGTTTTGTTTATGCGCTGTATTTTTTGTTTATTTTTCACTTAATATCCTATAATAGGTTGTTGATAAGTGCTGATTGTGTATTGCTTGTTATTGTCTAGATTGCAACGGACTGAAATTTTTTTTATAATATTGGCGTGCAAGGAAATATGGTTTCTCCAATTAAGTTGATGATTGCAGAGGAATAAAAGTTCCAAGGAAAAGCATTGGCCCTATCCCATACAAAAACTGCAATCAGTACAATAAAGGAGAAATTCAGTGAGCAATAGCTACGAACCTTTGAAGAGAGTTGTTTTGGTCATCTCCTACTAATTGAGGACCTAAAGTGGACTTCGCCAATTGTCCACGGCTTGTTGCTGAGGAAGGCTGATCCGAAGACAGTTTCACAAGTGAACGGGATCAAATTCATCGTTGGCATTAAGGTGATCCAATTCACGGCGTAGCAATTTTGTGTCGTCACAGGGCTAAGGTTTGGAAACCTTCCCTTTATTCTGATTCCCACTAATGAGAACTGCTCATTGAAAAGGAAGTACTTTGGCAACAATAAAACTGTCAACCTTTTGGAATTAGAAAAAGCCTTCCGCGACTGCGCTGATGCGGATGATGTATTGAAGCTCGGATTTGTATACTTTGCTGTGTTTGTGTTGTTGGGCAGTGAAAAACATGTCCACATTGACATATGATATTTGAAGTTGGCGGATGACCTTGAAGAGTTTGGGAAGTATCCATGGGGTGTTGTGTGTTATGCCAAGACAAATGCGTCACTTTTGAGGGTACTTTGTGCAGATTACCATCGAGTGAAAGTACCCAAAAAAGCTGCGAAAACAAAAAAATCTGAAAAGAAAGTAAAGACAACAGCAACTGGTAGACCAAGAGAGTACCACCTCAAAGGTTTTGCCTTTGCACTTCAGGTGAGCAAATTTCCATTCATGTTTAAGTTAAATTTCATTTGTTTACAATGACTCACGTTTTCTTCCTCAAACCAGATTTGGGCTTATGAAGTATTTCTAGCCTTGGCTGCACTACATTTGGTGGTGCACGAACATAATGCCTACATCCCTCGTATACTACATTGGAGGAGCAACACTTCGCTGCGTTTTTATGAGCTAATGAGCCAAGTATTCGAGAACCGTGAGGTTAGTTAAGTTTGTAATGATAATGTTAGGCATATGAAAATATAATATAATAAGTTTACTGATATGTATATTGTCTCTGTAAATTGCAGGTTGATGTGCAACTTATCCAGCCATCTGTAATTGACAAGCAGCAACCGTATTGGACTTGGGGTGACAGTGTTGACAACACTGAAGAACTTGTTGAGTTGGCGATGACGCTGAACAAAAAACCAGCACTTCTGCCTCGGTAGAAGAAAAAGATGAGGACATTGAAGAAACTGCTAGCCTTCTGTCGTCTTCTAAGGCAAGCATTACCTTTTTTCCAATATATATGTCATAATACAATAGGAAAATAACTGCTGTATTGTTCCAATATATTTTGGAAATATTGTAACACTTGCATTATAACTTATTGCAGGGTAAACTCGCGTCCACTGAGTTACGCACTTTGAAGCGTGACTTTCAAAGGACAAAGGATGAATTGGCCAAAGTTGCCAGTTCAAATCAAGCGCTTCGCAACAGAGTGCATGAATTGGAAGAAATGGTACGGAGGGAGTCATTCAAAGTTGAAAGAGAGTTTGCAAAAAATAAAAAGTGTGTGGAGGATTTCTGCAACACCCTGGCTTCAATGGAGCATTATTTTAAGCTGGAGATAGAGTAGCTGAAAAAACAAAATGGTGGGGTGAAAGAAGCTGGGGAAGGACATGAGGACCTCGGTAGTCCTCATATGAATGAAGGAGGCGACAATGACTTGTCGCCATTACATGACTATGTTACTCCGCCTACAGAACCAGCAGTAATGGAAACACAAGTCCTCGGTGATGGAGTCGAACCTTCCGCAGCCATGGTAGTCGAAGAGCTAGAAATGGCCGCTCCAGTTCCTCACTTACAAGTGCATGAAGAAGCTGAGCAGGCACAATCCGAGAAGCTGCCTACCCCGGAATATGTGGCCGAGTGTGACGAAATCTGCCAAAGACTGATGTTTTTGTTAGAAGATTGAAAAATAGCTGAAAGTATGCCATCGGGAGGTCTGATGAATCCTCCAAGTATACCCACAATTAGTATGGCTGGTGATGAAGAAGGTAGTTCGAGTGTTGAAAAAAAAAGAAGTGGAAGGTAAAGGGTGTAGACAGAAGCGCCCGGCCCAAACATTGTTAAGTCCATTTACTGATCCTTTGAGGAAGAGGAGGACAATGAGTGTGTCAGATGCAACTGCAACCCCGCCATGTTTTGATCCATCAAAACCTCTACCCATTGAAGATGTGAAGGCAGTAAACGATATCAGGTTAGGATTCTTTACCTACGAAATCCAATCGTCATCCTATTCTAGTATGTAGTCATATAGTAATGAGAAAATGTAGAGTTTGCTTTAATATGCATGTGTATATTTGTCATCAACAAAGTCAGAATTATGAGATGAGTACAAACGTAACCGTTGCAAGTTTGCCTTTTGTAGTGCGGAGGTGCAGCTGGAAGCATTTTCAGTGGGCTCTGATTTTTTCTACAAACTGATCGATGAAACGGCATGGATTAGCTCAAGGGTAAGAATACACAAATCTCTACTTTATTACGATAATTCAATTGTTTTCTCACCTTTTTTAAGTGTACAATTGCCTGAAAATGTGCTGATATTATATGTCAACTTTCAGCACCTGGACATGGCAACCTTTCTTATCCGGAAAAGGCAACTCTCTCATCCATTGGTATTTGGAACTCACTGGACAACGGCAGATTATTCCTTGCTGGTAAACATGTTACCATGTTACATTCACTGATTCATTTGCTTTCGGTTGTCATTCTATAATATGCTTTTATTTCAATGTCTGCAGCAATTTCTAGAGCCATTAAAAGCGACTGCCAAGACACGTGGATCGAAGAAGGCAACTGCTTCAAACACCATTGACCTTCCACCCAACAAGCTAAAGAATATACATCGCTTTGTGCACGGTACGTGGCAACACGGGTATGGCCAAGCCTGGACAAAAGTCCGAAAGGTCTATTTTCCATATAATCTTCGAGGGTCCCATTGGGTTGCAATCGAAATTGATTTCTTCAGACATACTGCAACTGTGTCTGACTCATATGTTGCTTTTACCAAATCTGCAAAGCTGGTTACACTTCTGCACCCTGTTAGCGATACGCTGGCACGAGTGCTGTACAATATGAAGTTTTATGAAGATTTTGAGGTTGAAGAGGTTAAGCAAAAGGGGCTGAAGATGTCGAGGTTTACGCCATTCTCAGTTTGCAGCATTGCAGATGTGCCACAACAACGAGATGGGTAAGCTTTGTGAATTTAGTGCAGTTTATCCAAATTTTACATAACTGCAGTTCTAATTTCCCAACTTATTGGCCTCACAGTACGTCTTGCGGAATCAAGACCATACAATTCATCAAGCATCTCAGTGTTGGGCTTTGGGTGGATAAAGTTGACCCTTTGAAGATCAAATATTACCGACTGAAGCTTGCAATAGAGGGTTTAAGGGGGGAGGCATATGTATGAGGTAAATGTCTTAATGTCTGTGAATTGACCTCAGTGTGGACTTATGACTTCAGTGTTCTGGGTACAAGACAGCGTGAACAAATTCTTGGCTCCAACGTCACTGCGTACACCATATTCAATGAACAAAATTGCATTTGTGCCCTCATCTCTAAGTGAGAACAATCTGATAATGGGCTACCTAGGTTTGCTGAATTGTGATCTGTGTTTAATTTACAAATCTTCAAATGCTATATGTCTTTCTGGTCCCCCTTTGTTTTAATATGTGTTTTGGTTTTCTGTATTTTTTTCTTCGGTTGCAGACTTATTCTGAATCACGTGGTCACAATTTCGCACTCAATGCAACATTTGATGACATGGAATTTAACAAATTTGATGGATTAATAATACCAGCAGGACGGGCACCTGAATATCTTGCTTTGGATGCGTCGGTTTTAGAATTAGTGAGAAAGTTTTCTGACTCCGGAAAGCCAATTGCTTCGATTTGCCATGGGCAACTTGTCCTAGCAGCTGCAGGCTCGGTTAAAGGTAGGAAGTGTACGGCCTTCCCAGCTGTCAGACCTGTACTTGTTGCTGCAGGTGCTTATTGGGTGGAACCCGAGACCATGTTGGCATGTGTTGTTGATGGTAATATAATTACTGGGGCTACATATGAAGGCCATCCTGAGTTCATTAGGCTTTTTGTGAAGGCACTAGGAGGTAACATAACTGGTTCAGATAGGAGGATCCTGTTTCTCTGTGGGGTAAGTTTTATTTTCCTTCGTAGTGCAATGAGAAATATGAAATTGTGATGCCGATCAATATTGAGTATATATAGTATCGAGATTTGCCCTCTTACAGATACTTCTGAAAGATAGTGAAAATAACCTAAAAAGGCTTTACCAGATTTGCCACAATTCTGGTGTGATAGGGTTCCATCATTCATTCCTATGTGTTTTTTCAATGTTTTGGTGGTATGCTTCATTGGTCTGCCTACCTGGGTCCGTTGCCGGTTGGAATACTTGTTTGTCAGGTCATTTGTTTGAGTTGTGAACTTGTGAAAGTAAATCCAAACATGCATACTGGTCATTTTTCAAGTTGTTTGAATTATGGATTCTAAACATGATACATAGACAAGTACATCGTTTATGAATTTTAAAAGACTTCTTTACTTTAATTTTTCGGAAAGTTGACTACTGAAGAATTTCAATTCCCTCCTTCCCCCCAAACTGAATACCTCCAATACCCAAGCCAATTAGGTCTACAAATTCGAAATGCTACTACTGCCCTAGACCCATAAATCAGTTGCTGTCAGACTTCATTAGAACCTATTTTCTTGAAACCAGTTGTTTGTTTTACCTTTAAAACCAAATCCTTTGAAGTATACCTAAACTTCTCCACCTACAATGTCAAAAGTTATACAACTTGACAAACCTTAAAGCCCACCTCGTTTTGTAAGCTGGTTATTTAACAGCGATAACATGGTCCATAAATCAAGATTGGCTACTTGACAAACCTCAAAGCCCACCAAATTCAAAATATTATTTTACTTGTCAATATCAATAGTGATAAGATGGTCCATAAATCAAGTTTGGCTACGTGTTTTAATTCACTGTAAATCTAGTAAACCCCTTGACAAGAACGTTAAAACTGCATGTCTTTTTTATGAACTAATTGTTATCTGCGTATTATTCTAGTCTATGATCAAAATTTTATATTTCTCACAGTTACTAAGCATCATTCACTCTCTCCCTCAACACTTGTAGGACTTCATGGAAGATTATGAGGTAATTGTGCCTTTTCAGTCTCTTCAAGCTCTAGGATGCCATGTTGAAGCAGTTTGCCCCAAGAAGAAAGCTGGTGAAATCTGTGCAACTGCTGTCCATGATTTTGAAGGTGACCAAACACAGAGTCAGAAGCCGGGCCATAATTCCACTTTAACAGCTGACTTTGGACCTCTAGATGTCTCAAGTTTTGATGCTCTTCTAATCCCTGGAAAGAATATTGGGAAATGACCCTCAGTGCCACCCCTTTAATAATTTTAACTAAAAATACCATCCCTTCCCAATTTTTTTATAACTATCAACTATAAATATAAAATTATTGTACCCTTATTGCTCTCCTAACACATTTTCTGAAATTGACCTCCCGCCCATCAGCTCTCCGTCGCTCAGTCTCTTCATCTTCACTCTCTGGTCACTCTGCTCTCACTCTCTCGTCTCTCAGCTCTAACTCTCTCATCTCTCGTCGCTCAGCTGTCACTCTCGCTTTTGTCTTCCTCTCCCAGTGAAATCTGTGCATCGAAGAACAACGCCATCATTCACAGCAAACAGGTACTGTTCATCGGAATTCTTTTACGGCTTAGGGTTTATGGGTTTGTTTGAAATTGGTTGACGGGGTTGTTTGAAATTGGTTTAGGGTTTGGGGGTTTCTCTGAAATTGGTTTAGTGGGTTTTCTGAAATGGGTATAGGGTTTAGGGGTTTCACTAAAATTGGTTTTGCTTTAACTCTGTTTGCTAACTTAAGGGCTTGCATATTGGATATGGATAAGTTCTCTATGTTTTTCATATTCTCTTGTGATTATTTGGAATTTCAGTTTGGGGATGAATATTCAATGTCTAAACAAAGGGCAAGGAACCATATGTGGTGTAATATGAGTTCTTTAAAAGTTTGCTGTTTTGTGCTTGATCATTGTATGCTTAAAACAAAGCGGGAAATGAGTGAAGATGGGAACATGCCACCAGCAGGTGTGGTTTAGAGAAATGGGGCCATGGATTTTGCTATAAGCTAACTCTTTAAGCTTTTGCTTGTCTTTTTTGTGTATGGATAGTTAGACAACTCTGTTTATGAGGTGAACTTTTAATTTTTTAATTGTACATGTGTAAGAAACATTTTTTTTACAGTTTTGATGGTTTATTTATTCATTTATCTTTGATATTGATAACACATACAATACATACAAACCTCTGATTTTGTTAAGGAAAAACTGAAGGGATGGTGCCAATTTCATTAATTTCCTTACATTTGAAAGGAGGGCATATTGGAGTCATGATTGTGGTTGCCACTAATTGATAGGATGTTCCATTACATTATACGTTGAAGTCAATAAATTGTTTCCTGCTGTCTTCTTGTTGAATTGTTCTGAATTAGGCTTCTGCTACTGCACATTCCTATTGTAGCTTAAGCTGTCATGATTATCTGGTGTTTGGAGATGTGTCTGTAGATATTTAGTTAATTGTCAATGATCATGGAAGGTAAAGACTTAAATCCTTGTGAGACAGAAATTGGAGTGAG
>NW_007362503.1:653237-663904 GCF_000346735.1 Prunus mume
CGGGCCAAAAGGGGGCGGGCTGTTTCAGCCGTCGCGAACCAGAGGAGAGAGCGAGAGGGACGCGCGGGAGAGAGAGAGTGAGTGAGAGACGGGGGCAATTCCGTCTTTTAACCAAAAATCCATTTTCCAAATATTTACGATTATGCCACTGAGCTTCTTTTGATCATATATCTCTATTCGAGCCCACTACGTGTCTACGGACTCATCTCGCCGTGCTCTACGCAACAGTACATCCGGAATTCCCAAATTCCTTTTGGGGTGAGAAAATGACTAAAATACCCCTATCCCACGGGTAAATTCTTAATTTCACTCAAATTAATTAAAACAGGGGATAAATTTGGAGTCGGGTGTTACAGCCGACAGAATCAGATTTTTCTGAGATCCAAAGAGTTACGAAATCTTACTAGATGGAACTCTGTTCCTCATCATAATCATACTACAGAAAGACAATATTTTAGACGTTGAGGATGTGTGTGTGTTTGTGTCTTTCAAATAAACAAACGCACACACACATCAACATCCAGAAATTTGCCTCTAAGATTTGACGAAGGCAGACATAGATTTGCATTCAGATAGAAATTTTTTTGGAAGTTGATGATGTGTGTGTGTTTGTGTCATCCAGATACACAAACGCACACACACACATCAACATCCAAATAATTGTCTCTAAAATTTGATGACGGCAGAAATAGATTTGCATTCAGAGAGACAATTTTTTGGAAGTTGATGATGTGTGTGTGTTGGTGTCCTCTAGATACACAAACACACACACACGTCAACATCCAAACAATCATCTTCTAAGAGGTGAGACAGAGAAGTTGGAACCCTAATTGAAAATTGAAAATGAAAGAACTCGTGAAAAAAAACCTCAATTTATAAATAAAAAAAAGCATATACATGTCGGTTATATTACACCTAACGACGTTTAACAGAGTAATCTACGTCAGTTCTTGAAACATGGAAGATGTATTAAATACCAAACAACTTGGTTATTAAACTAAAGGCAACGAGGAGTAGACAAACAACGTCGGTTACCTATAAAAAAGCGACGTGGTAACTTATTATAATACTTCTTTAAAAGTAAAATTTTGACGTGTAGTACCCAACTAACCACATTGTTTTCGGAATACAAAAAGTCAAAAGGCTTTTTTTACTAATCACGTCGGTTGATGTTATTTTAATGTCGTGGTAAGTACATACCAGGGCGGTTTTTATGATTACTGTCGTTGTCGTTATCTTTGAGACACTATATAAACTTTTTGGTCACCTGACCTAAACTTTTACGTTCTCTCTAAAATTTTCAGTTTTCTCTTAGTTTCCCTCTCATTTTCGAAAAGCTGCGTTTCTGATTCTCAGTTCCCTCTCTTTTACGTTCTTCCTCGTCTTCGTCTCCAAAAATTTATTCCAAAGAAAACTTTCTTTGCAAGCCAAAGGTATTTTCTCACTCCGTTTTCTTTTTCTTCACTTTCCCTTTCAGTTGAAGTTTTTTTTTTTAAAGAACGAGTTGCATTGATGTTTGAAACAAGACTAGGGTAAGAAAAAGCCAAATCTTTCACTGTTCCCACTCACAATTCATGTGAGGACAACGGGTTTTTATCAAATTTGACGTTTTTGTTGATACACCACGACGGTAATTAAATTCGTGCTATTTTAATAGCACGGTTGTTCATAATAATCGATGTGGCGTGTCAATAAATACGTCGTTTGAAAGAGAAAACTGTCGTCTGATTTGAAACGAACGTGGGAGAGAAAAAATTGGGTGGTTTTTTTATTTATGAACTTATAATACGACGACGGTTGTATTTAATTACCGTCGTCTTAAGTTAATGACCACGTCGTATTAGCACATCTACGTTTCTATAGATTAGCACGACGATTCTACTTGTTTGCCGTTGTCTGAACTTTCATTTTATGACTGTATTTTACCTGACTGTCGTTTTTCTTGCAGTTTGTACTTCTCTCTAAACATGGTTTCGAAATCTCAAAATAAGGAGGCTCAAGCTGCAAAAGGTCAGGGCAAGGACATTGCAGTTTCAAAGGCACAAATGGCTAAATCCAAATATGTTCCAAGCAATCCCCCAAAGAAGATGAGATTTACTTCATCCTCCGAGAAAGACCCAAGCTCTGCAATATTTGATGAAGTGACGAAATCGACTTGCGGTATCAACACAATAAGCCGTATTGTGAAGAGGAAAATCCAGAAGATTAAGCTTGTGGTTGAGTACAATAAAAGTGGCAGACCACATGGCAAAGCTGCTATTGAGATGCAGAGTTAAATTGGTGTTTTGGCACACACCATAGTCCCTCTTGTGGACAAGAAATGGACTCAATTGCCCAAGGACCTGAAAGAGCAGATTTGGGAAGCTGTTCAAATGGCTTATGTTGTTGGGGAATGGGGCAAGAAGATGGTGCAGTCATCTGCCGCCAAAAAATGAAAGGATTTTAAGTCTATCTTAACTAGGCAGTTTATCCTTCCATTCGCAAATGAGAAGGAGAAGTTAAAAGAGCCCCCTCAGCTTTATAACTTCATAGAGAAATCGCAATGAGATGCCTTTGTAGCTTCAAGGTTATCCCCAGATTTTGAGGCTGTGCATTCTGAGCAGTCACAGAGAAGGGAGAAATGCAAGTACAACCATAAGTTGTCTCGAAAAGGGTACGTTGGTTTGAAAGATGAATTGGCAGAAACCATGCCGGTGAAGAAATCGATCAATCTCTGCTATAGAAAAAGGCAAGAGAAGATAAACAGGATAACATCCTTGATCCAAAGGTTGCAGAGAAGGCAAAATTAATCGTAAGTCTCACTGACTCTGTTCTAAACTTGTAAAACAGAGGTTTTATTTTTATTCAGACGTCGATCTTTTTAGTAACCGTCGTTAGACATGAAACCCCACGACGGTTTTTATTTACCACCTTTTAAAAAATATATAACGTCTGTATAGAATTACAACAATGGTTTTGTGTTTATGTGTTAGGTTTTTAAATTAAATTTTGAACCTTCTTCATATTCACACGCACACACACACTCTCTCTCCCTCTCTATTTCTCTGCAATTGGTTTGTACACTATATCTAGATATATGAATATTTTGGTTAAGTTTTTTTTATCTCTAATGTCAAATAAACGACGGTTTTTTTAATGGACCGACGTGTTAACGTATACAACATGACGGTAGTTTTGGGCCGACGTATTAAATTCTTTTTTGTGGCTATTTTTTAAATAAACCATCATCTTAATCACTTTACCACGTCGGTTAATATTTTTATTAATGTATTTATTTAATCAGTTTTACTATATGTTCAGTCACTAACATTCTCTCTCTCTCACTCTTAGGATGATTTGAAAACAAGTCTCTGAGGGCACTCTGACTGTCTCTGGCAACAACGATGTTTTGACCTTGGTTTGGGAACCCCTGAGCATGGTGGGAGAGTCAGAGGTGTTGGAGCTGGGGTTTCCCCAACTCAATTCTTCAATTTGCCGAGACAGTAGTAAAATTTGCTGACAAAATGAAGGAAAGTGTTATGGCAGCAATGAGAGAGGAAACCAAAAAGATGGAGGCCAAGGCAAAGGAAAGTGTTATGGAGGCAGTCAGAGCAGAGAGGGAAATTATGTTGAAACAATTCAGGCAACTAATTCCTAACTTTGATCCCAACTTGCTCAGTAAAATTCCAACTACACCAACTACACCAATTACTCCAATTCCTCCAATTCCTCAAGAGCAAAGCCCAAAAAATCCAATGTCTGACAAAGCAAGCTGCTCTAATGTGAGAGCTAATGAATTGGATGAAGACAATCCCATGAATGATGCTGATGCTGATGCTCCTGAAAACCGTCAAGATCAAACGGTAAAATATCTGACATCTGATTTTTTATGATTTTAAATTTTAAATAGATGTTGGTTTTTATTTTACAACCCATCTTCTATTTTAACCTAGATGACGTTATAACATTTACACAACGACTGTTATGTATTTACCGTTGTCTATAACCTTTACCCCGTTAGTATGTTTTAGAAACCGTTGTTCATATTATATACCACGTCGGTTTTTTGATTTGTTGGAGTCCTTTATTTTACTTCATGTACAAACTTTATTTATTTCTTGTTACAGGATCTGTCAAAGCTTGACATGCCAGCTCGTCTATTAGTCCTATGCCAATATGTCGAGACCGAGTTGAAGCCTGCTAACGAGACCATTAGAATTCACATGCTAGAGGAAGTGTTTGGCACTGATCATGATACCTGGCTCTTGAGTGAAGACATTTTACAGTTTGCTCCATGGTTGAGATTGGATCCACAGTGATTGCAGTATACATGAGGTAATTCTAGAAATCCATTTTATTTTTTTTTTCATTTCCTTTCTTTTAAATTAAAATCTCATTTAATTGAATTTCATATATTCAATTAGGTACTTATTTGACTATTTAAAAATGGCAAATATGGTAAACCTTATTGGCCTTGTGGACTTTGGACAAGTCAGCTCTCAATCTAGAACGTTATCTCACCTTTCAAAACGCAGATGGGGATCAATTTTACTTGGTGCCTTATAATACAGGGTTAATCCCCTTCTATACTTGGTCCCTTGTAATATTTTTTTTGTATTATATTTAATATATATGGATCATTTTGTGTAGGGGTCATTGGGTGTTAATAATTGTGAGACCAACTAAGGAGATTGTCTATTACATGGATTCATTGCCAAACCGCTCTGTTGATGAGGACATGAGAAATATAGCGAATACGTAAGTATATTAACAAAAAAGTAAGATTTTTTATTTATGCATTTGAATGATACGACTGATTTTTCAAATACCGACGTTGTAGTGAAAATACAATGACGGTATATTATAACCGACGTTTGAAATCATTTACAACGTCAGTATTTTTTTGAAACCGTCGTCTTAATTGAAATACCACGTCATTTGTGTTTTTCATTTTAGGACGTTTTAATTCTTTCTGTTCAACTTTAAAATTTAAAAACAATTTTGGTTATACGCCGTTTTTCTTCGTCACCGACGTTATAATGATACATGACAACAGTTCTTATTTTCCGCCGTTTGAACTAAAATACGACGTCATTTGTTTTAACAAACCGTCGTCTTCACTTATTTACCAAGACGGCTAATATTTTTTAATGCTTATATTAGTTTTGTCATTAACACTTTTTGTTTTCTTGAAACAGTTCAATCAAAATGTATAACTCTCACACAGGCAAACAATCATCACGTAAATCACCCATATGGAAAAATCTACAAGGCACTTCTAGACAACCAACAAATGTAGAGTGTGGCTATTACGTGATGCGTTTCATGAGAAGAAGGTAAAATTTAAGATATAATTTCTTTGTTTTAATGCCACGACGTTTTCTTTTAAAACCGTCGTTTTATTATTTATAACACGTCGGTTTTTGTTCTTTATTTACAGTTTGACAAGAAAAAGGAACCAGTTGTATATACTCAAGAACTTATTAACGCAGTGAGGCTGGAATGGGCAGAATTCGTGAACAAGCAATTACATAACAATAAGTTATATAATTTATTTTTAAAATGTTTAGGTTTATTTTAATTTTTGATAATGTATATAAACATATTTTTGGTAATTAATTGAACATTCATCAAAAAAATCAAATGAAATATATTTTTGTTTCTAGTTTTTTTTTTTTTTTTTTTATAAGATATTTATGTCGTAAAATGAAATAAAATGAAAATATATCATAAAAATTTAAATTAAATCCCAAAAACCAACGTCTCATTCTTATTTACACGTCTTGAAGTAGAGGGAAAGAAAACATCGACTGCATTTCTAAAAAACGTCATGTAAGGTTGATATACACAACGGCTAATATAAACATACAACGTTTGTTAGTACAACAGAGAGGACGTGTTAAAAGAGTACAACATCGGTTACAAGGTAAAACGTGACGTTGTATATCTAAACAACGTTGTCGTTAACATAATAATTGACGGTGAAAATTCTACTTACGTCGGTTATTAAGAAAAGGTTGACGTAGTAACATACTAACCACGTCGGGGAGTACATTACGACGTCTAATGTTTGTAGGACGACATTATGTGTTATGTACCGTTGTTGTAAACGGATGCAACGTTGGTTATGTACATTTGTCATTTAATTTTTGTATGACTTTTATATTTTATTCCTAATATTCATAATAATTTCAAAACAATTCCATAAAATTAGCAGACAACTACCATGCACTCATTGAAAGATTTTATCTCCCCTAAATGTTTAAAAAATTTAATTTGTATTTATTTACTAATATTCATAATATATTTTTAAAAATCCAAAAAATAAACCGACAAATTCTATGCACTCATTGAGGCAATATCTCCCCACTACATGCCTGAAAATTTGAATTTTAGATTTCAAAATTAGAAGTGATAACAAAAGTCAAAAGGATTTAGAGGCAAAGCACAATAGTCATATACTTTCCATAACATAACCCTTAGGTTTATGTGATCTATTGGTGGTCATAAAATTCAAAATTATTTAATATGGATATTAGCCTACTAATATAGAAGGCATTATTGTAAGGAGTCCGTAGCAATTTTCGGTTCGTTTTTCTCATACTTGTGTATTTTTTTATAATTATTGTAAAATTTAGGGTTTAGGGTTTAGGGTTTAGGTTTTATTGAAAAGACGCCGGTTTCTCTCCCTCTTTTTGGTCAATTACTCGCGTTCGAATCCCAGGAAACTCAAAGCAAATCTAATTATTTAATACTTTAGACGTCGGTTTTTGTATGGGTGACGTCAAAACGCTTTACAACGGCGTCGGTGTAACATAACCGCCGTTGTAAGTTTGAAATATAACGACGACTGGGTTGTATTTACCGTCGTCTTTAATAAACACGGTCCTTTGAAATTTTTGATCGGGATCTAAAATTTTCAGAATTTTCCTTTAACCCTAAAGTATATTCTCTGAGCTCTCTCAAGCATTTGGTATTTTCTCTCAGCTCTCTCAATATCCATGTACATATATTCTCTCAACTCTCTCTCAATATTCTCTTAGTTTGTATATTCTCTCAGATCTCTCTAAATATTCTGTTAGTTTGCATATTCTCTCAGCTTTGGTTTCTTAATACGGGTTCTGTTATGTTTTGGGAGCTATGGGTTCTTGATGGGAGCTATATATGAGTTCTTTTATGTTTTGATGTTTGCATTATGTTAAGGATTCTTTGAAAAGGAATGGGGATGGAAGAATTAGGCTTTGGTTTTTTGTAAACCACGACAACGGTTGGTGGGACCAACCGTCGTCTAAATTTTTATTATACGTCGGCTTTTTATTTGCTACCGCCGTCGACCCTAACCCTAACAAATATCTTGTTTGTTGGTTAAAGACGACAGTAAATAGACATGCCGTCGTCTTAATCTATGTTACGCGACTACGATTTTGTAAAAACTGTCGTCTAATTCTTGTGGAATTTTTTTAAAATTTTTTTCCACTTTGTTCTCTTCTCTGTCAATATAGTATTGTTTCATTGCTGGTCTTTTCACTTTATCATATGTCTGATTTTATAGTGTGTGAGATGGATAAGTCATGGATGCATGCGGATAGAAGATCGAAGGCATATGAGTTAGGTTTGGAAGGATTTTTGAATTTTGCTATAGAAAATCTTGGAAATACAACTCATATTCGTTGTCCATGTGTTAAATGTGGGAATATTCGACTGTTTGGAGTTGGAATTATAAGGGACCACTTATACTTTAATGGAATTGACCAAAGCTATAAGATTTGGACATGGCACGGAGAACCTTGGGAATGGACTACTAATGCTAGTAGAAATGTGGAAGAAGATGAGCAAAGTAGGTTCAGTTTTGTTTCTGAAAAAGTAGGGATGGATGATAATGATTTAGGCAATATTGGATTTGATCCTTATGAGTTTGCAATGTGATTGGGGATGGAGATCAACCCTTGTACCCTGGTAGCAGTAAGTACACGATGTTGTCGGCTTTGGTGAAGTTATATAATTTGAAAGAAAAACATGAGATGAGTGATGTTTGTTTTACAGAATTATTGATACTTCAAGGAGATTTGCTTCCGGAAGGAAATACACTACCTTCCTCTATGTATGAGGCAAAAAAGACATTGTCTGCTTTAGGGATGAGTTATGAGAAAATCCATGCATGTCCCAATGATTGCATCTTGTATAGGAAGGATTATGAAGATTCAACTAATTGTCCTACTTGTGGTGTCTCAAGGTGGAAGGAAGGCAAAGATTCAATCTTGAAAGAGGGTGTGCCAGCGAAGGTGGTGTGGTATTTTCCTCCAATTCTAAGGTTTAAAAGGATGTTTCAATCACATAAGACAGCTAAGAGTTTGACTTGGCTTGCTATTAGAAAATCAATTGACGGTCAGATGTCTCATCCAGCAGATTCTCCGTCTTGGAAACTTGTTGATGATAAATGGCCTGAGTTTGGTAAAGAGCTGAGAAAGTTGAGATTTGCTCTCTCATCTGATGGATTCAATTCCCACAGTTCTTTAAGTAGCAGATATAGTTGTTGGTCAGTTATCTTAGTTACATATAATCTCCCACCATGGCTATGCAAAAAACGGAAGTTCATGATATTGACCTTATTGATTTTCGGTCCTAAATAGCCTGGAAATGATATAGACATCTACTTAGAGCCTTTGATTGATGATTTAAAATCTCTGTGGGATGGGATTAGAGGAGTATATGATGCACATATAGAAGAATACTTTACACTAAGAGGTGTATTACTGTGGACAATTAATGATTTTCCTGCCTATGGCAACTTATCTGGTTGTGTCGTTAAAGGATATAAAGCTTGTCCAATATGCGGCAATGATACACCTAGTCACAGGTTGAAAAATGGTCACAAAATTTGTTACATTGGGCATAGAAAATGGTTACCAATCAATCATCCATATCGTAGGCAACGTGCAGGTTTTTATGGGAAACCTGAATATGGCACGCCTCCCGAGCTATTAACCGGAGAAGAAGTGTTGCACATGGTTGAAGATATTAATTATATATGGGGCTCGAAAAATGGGAGAGGTGTTGGTGAGAATGATGGTGACAGAGTTTGTTGGAAGAAGAAATCAAAATTCTTTGATCTCGAGTATTGGAAATACCTTCATGTGAGGCATGTCCTAGACGTTATGCATATTAAGAAGAATGTTTGCGATAGTATCATTGGTACATTGCTGGAGATCCCTGGAAAAAATAAAGATGGGATTGCTGCTTGGTTAGATTTATTGAACATGGGGGTCAAAACTGATTTGCAACCCGAGTATGGACAAAGACGTACTCACTTGCCTCCAGGGCCTTGGAATTTGTCAAGAGCAGAAAAGAGAGCGGTTTGCAATTCTTTCTATGGTATGAAAGTCCCTGAAGGTTATTGTTCAAATATAAAAAATCTTGTATTTTTAAAAGATTCAAGACTTCTTGGACTTAAATATCATGATTGTCATACCTTGATGCAACAATTACTCCCTGTGGCAATTCGTTCTGTTTTGGAGAAGCCTGCAAGGTATGCAATAACTCGTTTGTGCTTCTTCTTCAATGCTATATGTGCAAAGACTGTTGATGTTTCCAAGCTAGATAAGTTGGAAGAAGATGTAGTAGTTACTTTGTGTTTGCTTGAGAAGTACTTTCCCCCTTCATTCTTTGATATCATGGTTCATCTAGTAGTACATCTTGTCAGAGAAGTTCGTCTGTGTGGGCCAGTATATTTTAGATGGATGTACCCGTTTGAAAGATATATGAAAGTGCTAAAGGGGTATGTTCAGAATCGTACTCGTCCCGAAGGTTGCATTGCTGAGCGGTATATAGCTGAAGAAGCTGTAGAGTTTTGTACCGAGCATTTATCTGATGTTAGTACAGTTGGAGTGGAGGATGGGAGTTTCGAAGCCATTATCAGGTTGCACAGTCAGCTTAGTTGATCGGGACTTGTTCAACCAGACACATCTATATGTCTTAGAGAATACGGAGGGAGTCCTACCTTATATCGAGTACGTATGACTTTTATTTTTCATTTGGAGCGCCATTTTAAATATTATTATTCCTTATGTTTATCTTATATACAAGGGACCATAATGCTTGATTTTTTCGTGTCAATGTAAGGAACATATGATCCACATCAAGACCACTTATCCAAAATTTAGAAAGAGAACGAAGTGGGTACAAGATAAGCACAATAGTACTTTCATTCAATGGCTCCACTTCAAGGTATATATATGTTATTGAATGACATGCATATTCAACTTTTAATTTTCTTCCATTCTATATGATAGATTGAATTCAGATAAATATGATTAATTTGCTGGTTCAAAGTGAACTTAATGGGGAAGAGCATAACGGCGTATCAGAAAATTTGAGGCGGCTAGCAGCTGATCCAAGCATGGCAGTGCCATCATATAGGAGCTATCTTATTAATGGTGTTAAATTTAACACCAAGGCACAAGATGATGTGCGAACTGTCCATAATAGTGGAGTTTATTTACTTGCACATACTATGCAAGTTGCTAGTGCCAAGGATAAAAACCCTATTGTCTCCAATAGGGGTTTTTATGGTGTTATTCAAGAAATTTGGGACCTTGACTACCAAAAGTTTAGAATCCCAGTCTTGAGGTGTGATCGGATATATAACACTTCGGGCCTTGTAGTCGACGAACTTGGATTTACCCTTGTAG
>NW_007362503.1:664048-677519 GCF_000346735.1 Prunus mume
TGATGATGTGCTAGGTGATACTAGAATTGAGTGTGAGCCATTGACTAGAGGGATACCAAATGTTGACACATTTGATGACCTAGTGGGTGAGTTAGGGAATGAAAATATTAGACATGGGTGTGAAGAGATATGGATTGATTGATTGTTGTAATGTATGACGTTACTTATTCAGTTAATTGTATGACACTAATTAATAATTCTGTACATCATTTTAATTCTGATCACATATTCAGTATATGCAGGCTTTGGGCTCGACAAATCAAAAATTAAAAAAGTTGGGTTAAAGGTGTAAAGTACGACGGTCCGATAAAAAAATGGAAACACAGATGTCTAAAATAAAAACAACGTCGGGTTTTGAAGAGGCAAAATACCATAAAGCAAAAAAAAAAAACAGACATCTGAAAAAGAAATCAAGTCGGTTTGGTTAAAATAAACCGTCGTCTAAAGGTCGAAATAAAGGCCATTCAGTTCCATTAACTGCCGTGACAGATGTTCTGCACGTCGAATAGTCTAAAATAATTGACGTCTCTGAGCATACATATGTCAAGGCAAGTTAAACACGCGACTTTTAAAAGGACAACCACGTCATTATGTAATCAAAACTGACGTGGTAAGCAATTACAATGTCAACCAGATGGATCTCTAGACGTAGTGATTTAATTAACCACGTCCATTATTTTAACGCCACAGACGTTGAATACATAATCCACGTCGGTTATTTTTCTATCCACGCCTTCAATACTATTTATAACGTCATCCTTTACAAAAACCGACGTGGAGTATAGTTTTGTACCTCAATATTGAGTAATATTATGTCATTTTAAATCTTTTAGACGTCAGTTATTTAGAAAAAGTAACGTCTAACTATGTCAAAGGGCCTTCTTTGTTAAATTTAAACGACGAGTCTTGCAAGTAACAGACGTGGAATATACTTACCACGTCGGTTTTTATTAAAGTTCTTGACGTGGATAATTACATAAGTGTCGGTGATGCCCGGTGCAGGACGTGATTATATCATGTTACGGTGGTTATTGGGAGCCAAATGACATGCAATACTCTTTAAACGTCTGTTGGTTTGTGTAAATGTCGTAGTTTATGTTTTAGACGTCGATTTTTTTGTTTCTTTAACATAGTACAAATTAACCACGATGGTTTCTAGCTTATCCAAGTCGTTTTTTTCTTCTTTTAGGGACGTGGATAATTATCTGTACATCAGTTCTTCTTTTGATCTTGACATGTAAAACTTTTTAGACATCTCCATTTTCATAAAACCATCGTCTAATTATGTCGAAGATTTCATTTTACGCTAATTATATAGTAATTACATGTCAATTCATAATAAATCTGGACGTTGAATTACTTAACGACATCGGTTATTAAATGCCATTGTTGGTTGTACAAAAGATGGCGGTTGATTTCACGACGGTTGGAAAACCTTCTAGACGACGATGGTTTCCCGTCGTCTATTTCGATTTTTGTAGTAGTGCCGTTTCAACAACTGAAAAGATTCCTCATGGTTTCTCGACCATTCAAACTTTTGATTGGCATTTGTAAGAGAATGTAAGGTTGCTGCAATTTGTGAAAAGTGCTGAATAAGTTTTCACAAATATTGACATGCACCTATAAAGCTCTGAACTTCAGTCACTGTATGGGGCATAGACCATTGAGAAATCACCTGCACTTTCTCTAGGTCCACTTTCAGTTCTCCTACACCAACAATGAATCCCAGGTATACAAGGCGTTGTTTCCCAAATTCACACTTCTTACCATTTAACTGCAACTGATTTGTTCGTAGAACCTCCAAAACTTTAGCAACATGATGAAGATGGTCTTCCCACGTGACACTAAATATGAGAATGTAGCTGGAGCATTACATAGCCCGAATGCCATGACTAACCACTCGAAGAGTCCCTGCTTTGTCTTGAAGGCAGTCTTCCATGTGTCTTCTTCATGGACACGAACTTGGTGATAGCTAGATTTGAGATCTAGCTTCATAAAGTAAGGAGCACCATGCACTTGATCTAACAGGTCATCAATCCTCGGCAATGGATACCGATTCTTAATGGTTATTTTGTTGAGTGCCCTATAATCCACACACATACGCCAGCCTCCGTCTTTCTTAGGCACACGTAACACTAGTGAACCACATGGTGAGCAGTTAGGTTGATGATTCCTTGTTCAAGAAGTCCCTGAATTTGCTTCTTGATCTCATTAGATTCCACCAAAGAAGTGTGATACAAACCCAAGTTTGGTAGAGGTGAATCTCCTACCAACCGGATATCATGCTCCACAACTCTCCTTGGTGGCAAACCATGCACATCCTGAAATAAGTCCTTGAACTTCTCCTGCAATTTGCTTATGTCTGAGCATTGCGAAGGAGATAAAGACAAAGTAGACAATGTCACAGCTCCAGAACTCTAATCTTGAGGTCAAATGATCAACAAAACGAATCGCCCACATGAATTAACTAACCTCTTGACTTGGTTAGCTGTCAGCAAATTATCTGTAAGCAAATTATTTGTAGCTTGAGGCGTGCAAGCGTTGATGTGGAATTCCTTCCCATCCTCCACAAGTTGATACTTGCGAAGCCTTCGATAGTGGATGGCATCTCAATCTCATAAAGATGGACTACCTAATATGACTTGGAAAACATCCAAAGGAACCACCTCACATGTCACCTCATCGATATATCAATTGATGATAGCAAATTTGAAGGTACATTGCTTCGTGATCTGTAAGTCAACGTACTTCTGAATCCATCCTAGCGGGTATGGCTTAGGATGTGGTGTGGTGCCTAAACCCACTTTTCTTACTGAAGCCTCTAAAATCAAGTTTTTTTGACTTCCAGGGTCAAGGATAGCTTGTACAACACTTTGCTTCACCTGAATATTCACATGAAACAACTCTTCATGGTTGTACGTGTCTTTAGTATCTGCTGGTCTTGTCATAAGGGTAAGTGTAACATTAGGTTGCTTTAACTTTGGAAGCTCTTCTGCCAATTGTGCAGTTAAGGTGGCCTTTTTGTAATTTCTCCCCTGGTTGTTTTTCTTGCGCTTTGGCAGCAACTCAGAATGGAGTATCCAACACTTGTCTTTGGCATGTTTGTTGGTTTGATAGTGATCACAGTAGACCTTATGTGTCTAACCTTCCTTGCTCTGCTTCCCCTTTTTCTGCCAATCAGTTTTGTTGACAAGTTTTGATTTGTTATCCTTCTTGTAGTTCTTTTATTTTTTTGCCTCAATGGCGATAGCCTTCACAGTAGCTTCTTCAATAATATCTACGGTGAACAATTTTAGTTCTTTTCATATGTAGTCAGCAAGACCTCTAATATGCTTAATGAAAACATCGTAGTCCTCGACGTTGATGTCTAGAACCATAGCTTGGTTATTGAACTCTGTTGTATTCTCTTGTACAGGCTGCCCAAATCTTTGTCTGAAGTGTTGCCACTTATACCATTTTCATCTTCATAGCCAACTGGATAGAATTGTTTTCTCAAAAGCATCTTGAAGTTCTTCCAAGTCAATTCTGAGACATCATACCGTCTCTGATAAGATTTCCACTATATAAGGGCATGGCTAGAAAGTTTCAAACTCACAAATTTTATCTTTTGCACATTAGAATACTGATAAACTATGGAATAAGTTTCTAATGTGTCTATCCAGTTATCTAGCTTTTCAGGATTAACATCTCATTTATATATAGGGATATCAACCTTAAAATCAATTTTTAAGATATCAATAGAATTTTGTTGTCACCTGATTCAGCTTCCTTTTTCGTTGGATCATTTTGTGTGTCGTCTTCATCTTCGCTATCCTCAACAACCTTTTTCTTGAGCTCTTGATCAGGGTCATATGAAGTTGATGGGCGTGAAGTTTTTCCTGTCTTCAAACTCTCCACAAGTTTAAGGATTGATGCAGACAAGTTTTCAACTTCTTGCTCAAGCTTAGTGATGCAATCGCCATCACTAGATGTATCCTGTTTGTTTTCTCCACTCATAATGTCTCTCTTGGACTTTGGCTTTCGGTTTACGAGCAAAGGACCTAAAAGTTCTTCTCCAAAAGCTTTGCGTTGGTTGCAAGTTGAGACCATAAACCACCGTCACCCTCTCGGATCTGGTGCTCTAATAACACTTGATCCAAAACTTCTAGATGATAGAACTATGAATTCCTAATCTTTTGGGATTAAGGACTCGCTACTTCTGTTTGGAAGCAGATTTCCTTACTACGAGAAGGAACTAGAGAATGAGAAACAGTATAAGCTATTGAATTGCTTACCAAAACTGCTTTGTGTATTACATTCAATAAACTTATGTATTTATACAAGTTTGGCTTTCTAAAAATAACTGAACTAAAATTGCAAATGGAATTAAACCATAAAAGCTATGTGACTTAAAGCTCTTGCATACTTAAGCCATGCAAAGTTGGTGGCTTAAGACTAATTCTCTTTTCAGCCACCACTTGTTCATGTATTTTAAATAATTAAATAATATAATTCATTTATATTATTTAATTGGATAATATAATTGATTTATATCAATTATATTATACTATATTTATCATAAGATCCTCTTGGATCATTTAATCTACATTATCAAACTACTTCCGTTACTACATTACATTACAACAAACAACAAACAAAGCTCATTATTTCAATTCCTCTATCATGCCAAAAACTTCCCACATTAATAAGCTCAACTTCATTGAAAGCAAATAAAACTTGAATAAAGGGCGCCGACAACTAATGGTAATTGTAGGTCTTGGGCAACTTGCGGTCGGCAACCTGTTTGAGAATGTTGACCAAATCCTTACAAGAATTCACATCGATGGTAATGATATCGAACAAGGGGCAGAGAATGGCACCCATGACTCCCGAATTGTTATCGCAAAGCCGCTTCCGGAAATTCGATGCCAAATGAGAAACCGAAGACGGCGATTCTGATAAAAGCAGTGAAGCACTATGATGGCCTTCTTCCTGACAGCCTCCTTGGGATAGGCAAGCAGGTCCACGACCTGGGAGCAAAACGGTAGGCACAGTTTTGTCTTTGATGAGCTTGCAAATGGCATTGAGAGCAGCGCAAACGACAAGGTAATTGTCCGACTTGAGATCCTTCTGTATGGTGTTGACAATCAAGATTATCAAATCGTGATTGTCGCTGAGGAAGAGCGAAACGGCGAGGTAATCGGTGCGTTTGAGCAAAGATTGTCATCATGGGTCATCTTGACGGTGTGAATGTAGGCGAAGGAGTCGTCGTGGCCAAGCATTTCAATGTAGACGAGGTGGATGAAGTAGTCCTTCATCTTGCACTTGGGGATTTCAAGCTCAGAGAGACGTTATTTTAGGGTTTCAATCTCGAGGAGGACGATGCGCTTTTCTTCAGCCTTGGATCAAGCTTCGCCATTTCACCGTCTTCAGCCTTGATGAGGTCCAGGAACTCCTTGGATTGGCCGAAGCCGCCTTGAGAGCCCATCGTAAGCCCTCGCCCTATGGCCTTCAACTGTTCCCTTGCTATTGATGATTGGTGGAGTTAGGATTTTGCAGTTGCCAATGTGATGGAGATTAGCGTTTGAATTTGGGGCATTAATTGGTGAGTAATTGGACTGAGTTCAATTGCATGAAGCAGCAGAAGAGGGCAGGCGGTTATCTAGTGAGAACACCTATATGAGAATATTACATGAGAGCATCATTGTATCTAATCTAATGGCCGCGTGAAAAGCAATTGTAAGTAAAACTGTTGTATTAGAACAAGGCCTTATTCTCTCTCCTCCCTCCAAAACATCCCTTCCAAACCAGTTGTTCACTTTGTTCAATTAGGAGGCCAATTTTTTTTTATCATCTTTGGTATGATGGTGGTGATGTGATATTTTAAAGGTTAAATTGCAAGAATTGTGAAATAAAGTGTGAAGACAGGTAACACGGAACTAAGTTGGGACTTGAATTTGATTGCTATGAGCATGTGTTCAATTTCTATAATATATATGCCGTGAAAGCTGGTTTCGGCATTTGGCATTCTACAATGAGAACGTGCACATTGATAGGAGAGGTAACAAGGAAAGAATATGTATGTTGTTAACAAGGGTATTTGTTGACAAGCACTGTTTGTTGTAAGAGAAGACAACGAGGTTGTACTCGAACTGGTTGCTAGGCTACGCTTGCGATTTTGAAGGTAAAAGACAAGAATAAGTACATTGTTATAGGATTCAATGAGGTACATAACCATGATATGACCACAATTGATAAAGCCTGTCTATTGAGATCTCACCATAACTTAACAGAGTCTACAAAAGTGTATAGTGCACATATGAGCAAAGTTAATATCCCTGTACATAAATAGGTAAGCCTTCTTGAGGTGCAAGTAGGGAGATTGAAAAATATTGGGTTTGTTAAGAGAGATGTCTATAATTATGTAAGGAATGTGCGTAGGGAGGTGATTGGGCGTGATGTAGAGCTACTTAAGGAACATTTTTTAGCTGAGCAAGAAAAGAATGAATCATTTTATTTCAAGATGGAGATAGATTCGAAAGGAAGGATAGGTATTATTTTCTGGTCAGATGCACGGTCAAGACGAGCCTAGGGGTTTTTTGGGAGATGTAGTGGTATTTGATATGACGTTCAACATGAAACACTATGGGATGGTCTTTGTGCCTTTGTCAGGCGTTAATAACCATCGACAGACAGTGTTTTTTGGTTGTGTATTCCTAACTAGTGAAACCACAGATTCATTTATATGGTTGTTTGAGGAATTCAAGAAAGCCATTCCAGGTAAGCCACCCAAAATTATCATCACTGATCAAGATGCAGCCATGTCAAAGGTAATTGCTGTAACTCTACCGAAAATATTCCATAGGTTTTGCATATGGTATATCTTGAATAAGTTTACGGAAAAACCCAGCATTGGAGAATGTTTTTCGGAAATATGCAAATGCATATGAGGTATGGACACGAAAGAAGAATTTGATGCGAAATGAGACAAAATCATCACAAACAATGAGCTGAAAGACCATCCGTGGCTGAGCTCAATTTATGCTTTGCAGGAGAATTATGTTCCATCATATGTAAAACATGTGTTTTCGGCTAGGATGTCAAGTAGTAAATAGGCCGAAAGCTGTCATTCATTTTTCAAACAATATATTAATCGAAAAAACACATTGATAAAATTCATTGTACAGAGCTCTTAGTTTATAGAGGCACAAGGAGTTAATGGCTGATCATGTTGATAACAATGAAAAACCTCCACTACCATTTCGAACACCAATGCAATAACAAATGGCAAGCATTTATACTTGGGCAATTCTTGAAATGTTTGAGAGGGAAGACTTCATAAGCCTTTTATGCTTGTTCAAACTTGTAGAGCATGATGAGACCCATTGCATGTACAAAGTAAGTGAGCGGGTAATCTGGGGGTGACACTAATGAAGGAGCTTGTGCATGATAAAGATGCTGATAAAGCTTATTGCAGCTACAAAGAATTTGAATTTTGGGGTATTCCGTGCCGACACATCCTAGCATTTTTAAGAATGAAGTAGGTTGAGCACTTGCCAGACAAGTACATATTGCAACGATGGCTTCAAAGTGCAAAGTGCGGTGTAGTATATGATAAGAATGACAAAGAAAAAGATTGCGTTGACGGTTTGCTTTTGGTGTGATGAAGGTTTTGAGTTGCGAAGTTGTAGGTGATTAGATTGCTTCGGCTTTGTTGTGTGATGAAGGTTTTGAGTTGCTGGAAAAATAATTTGACAACAGTCGTGGGAAGCTGACTAGGTTGGTGTCATCAAGAGCTCATGTCGAAGAATAACCTAATGGAGACGTCGGAACTAGTTCCCCCCAAGTGAGAATGAAAGATCCAAATCGAGTCAAAGTAAAAGGCTATGTGAAAAAAGTTAAAGGACAAAAAGAGAAGGCAGTGGAACAACATAAACGTCGGTGCACTTAATATAGGAAGACTGATCATGATAGCCTGTAAGTGAATATGTCGTATATTGTGGTTATAGCTTTGAATTTTATGTCATTGTTGTTTATTATTATTTTTTTCGATGTGGCAGCTCTTCATCTTCCGACGCAGAAGTTGGTGCTCTAGTTGCTGAGAATTTGCAGTCCACTCAGAGAACGTAGGGCAGTGAACCTACTATGACAGAGTCATTTATGCAAGAGTTTGATTTCATTTACAGTCCCGGAGTTTGAATATTTGTTGTTAACTATTTCCGTCGTTTTTTAATGTATCTGGAAGCGTTAGTGAATCTTCGGTAAATGCTTCATGTCCATTGATAAGGAACTATGATTTATTAAACACATAAACAGTCAAACTGTGTAAAACAAAGATACTTTTTTATTCAATAATTATGAAGTGTCACACACATACGCATGACTCACATTCAGAGAGACAAAAAAAAAAATTACATTAAAGTAAACAAAAAGTTACTTGGAGAGCCACTTAGTTCTCAGCATCAGAGTCATCACTTGACTCAAAGAAGCCACGTTCCTCCCAATCTAGAATGAGTTGTCATTGTAGCAATCCCACCACTATAAGTTAGGGGTTTACACTTGCAAACAATGGGAGATGGGGGCTTTGAGGGAGAAGGGGTTGGGGACCGATAGTATTGAACATTGTCTGGACCTACCGTGATTAGATCCCTGCATGTCCCACAAGGATGGTCGTGAACGGAACCATCCTTGCCATAATTAGGCGTAACTCAAACTTTCAAATCCATCTTTGGTTGAAGGTGGAAGTCCCGGATGTCATCTGGAGCTTTGGGTTTTCAGAACCTGAATCCATCATTTGAAGGAGAATGAGTTTGGGGGAATCATGCAATGTGGGTTTTACACACAAATTTCCAAGGGGTAAATGGCATAAGATAGCATGACCCATGGACCAAATGGAGGCTCAAATACCACTCAATTGCCTTTTGTGTTGTCCTATATAAGCTAAGTGTTGGAGAAAACCTAGTTATGGTTTTTGTTTCCTACTTTAGTTGATGAGCAATCATCTGTGTATCTCATCTTCCATAAACCAAAAAAATTGGTCCAATCAAGAAGTGGACTAGCATCCATACTTCTTAATTGCATTCTCTTCATCTTTAGGAGCATTTGGTGTGGTGAGGTAGAGGACTCCAATCTTGGAGCTTTAAGGTGAAGCAGTCAAAATCAAGAGAAAGAAATGGCATTTCCAACAAAGGTGTTCATTATTAACAAATCAAGAAAAGGTTATCAGGGGTAAAGATCTATTCCCTTTTCCCTTTTCTATTTGTGTTCAAGGAGACTAGGCTAAGATACTTTGTTTAAAATGAAAAAGATTTAGCTCAACTAGTATAAACAAAATGAATCCGCCATTTAGAATATTTTTGTTGTATAGGTTGTGACTAAAGTTCATTTCCTAAGCATTAGATGCATGTTTCCTTCATCTCCACCTTCATCGATGTGTGTGAACTGTCCTTTCAGTCACACCGATTAGGAAACAAAGACAATAATACATCTATACCCATTGTTTTCTTGTCCACAAATACTTGTACCGTGTTTATTGAATAAAGTAAGGGTTTAGTGACGACAGTTGAGAAACTTCTAATACATAGAACCCGACACTTTCTTGTTGGTCCAAAAAGGACACCGTTAATTATTCCTCCATATAGCATTTTCACTCCCTCTTCTCCAACAACCCAGATGGACATCCCACAGTTGCCATGGTTTAAGGTGCTGCTTTGGGTTGCAAAGCACTCCTCTGAAGATCTGTACAACATGGCGAGGACATGCAAGTTATTTGTAGAAATGCTCAATGATCGTGAGGTTTGGCGAACCATGTCAATAGAGAAGTATCCATGGCATGAGGAATTATTGTGTTCTTGCAAAAGTGCAAAGAACATAACAATCCAAAAATCACTTACATACATGCTTTTCATGAGTTCTTCATATGCAATGATGATGAGGGGGTCAACAATATGCGGGTGGAGGGTATGGCAAGGGTTGTTGAACCCTAGTAAGGGCAAGGAGCATGCGATGGAATTTTTGTGCCATCTAAGCAAAACCAAGAAAATTGACATGCAAGCATGCAGGGATTCAATTATGGATCGATTGCTGAGGTATAATTTGGGCATGGTGACCCCTCCAAAGCTTGCAAAATTTACTGCTGACCAATGTTATTTTGAAGAGGATTCGTTCACTGTGAGGGTATTCGAGAGTGTTATTTAACAAATGACCACGAGGGTGGTTCACTTCAAGTAACGATATTCTAGCGTAATTGACAATTTAAAGTAATAAAATTAAATTAACAAGTTGTGCTCACTGATTAGACTGTTGTGGAATATCCACACGTTCTATTGGCCATGGACACCACCAATTTCGGATGCAATCGTTTGCATAAAAACCTTCTTCATAAAAGTCGATGGTGTTGAGAAGATTTGGAATTGTAATTGAAAGCGAGCTGAGTTCTTCCTTTAAGATCTCATCTGGAATAAGTGAAACCATTGAATCGTACACTTTGATTTCACACTTAACCAAATCAATCATTAGAGCCACCCAATGCTTATACTTCGTCAACATACAAGGGGCATACACCTTATACGTGTTCTCCCAACTCATCCCACGCACCAGAACCTTGCCATTTACAACATTCAGTAAACTGTTTCTAATTTTCCACCCAACCTACTCTTTTTTTCTTTTATTATCCACAAAGCAAGTATGGATGTGATTCTGTTAAATATAAAATAATCAATGGTTAAACACATTCACAAAGCAAGTATGGATAATTTGTAATTATTAACTACACTTGGGCAAGGCCTGACATACCATAAAAAATACATCAATCGTTGTCCAGTCCAATATTTCTACAACCTCCAACTCTTCTTGTCGCTTCCGGATGAGATACAACTCCAAATCAATGTGCTACACATGTTTTTCTTGTCAATCTCATAATCTATGTACATTAAAACAAATGCATAATCAATTAAACTTACATCTCCTTTCAGCCAACCATCAGCTTTGATGAGGGAAGCGAAGAATTCGATCTTAGTTTCCACGTTGCCAAATTGCATCACTAAACTGTGAATATAAAAAAGTTTTAGAACACAACAATTAAAAAATAAATACACTCATGCCTTCTATCTCAAAAAACAAGGGACTTACTTTGGGTTATGGCGTCATTCCCAACAAAGTTTCAGCAATTTCACCATATCATCATGCAGAATCGCCTTCATTAGGTCTAACATCTGAAGTCGGGTTGTCTCTGGCACAATTTTTTTCACCAATTCACTAGCTTCAATGATCTTCCACATAGGAATAATCCTCTTCCTCTTCCGTAATTGGACCCCTTGTTCCACAGCTTTACCATCATCATTCAACCAAACGTTCAATTGAGATAGCACAGCTATAGGTTGATCTAAATCAATGTCCCCGATGGTAAACTCAACCTTTGTCCCCTCCGTGCTCTCGCCAATGTCATCGCCAAGCAACATAACTTTATCATCCTCTTCCTCACATTGGTTTCTTTGCACTTCCTTTTCCTCACTTCTTTGTCTTTTCACTTCCTTGCCCTCCCTTCTTTTTCTTTGCAGATCCTCTCCCTCACTGCTTTTTCTTTGCAGTTCCTCTCCCTCACTACTTTTTCTTTTCACTTCCTCTCCCTCACTGCTCTTTCTTTCCGCTTCCTCTCCCTTGCTGCTTTTTATTTTCACATGCTCTCTCTCACTCCTTTTTCTTTGCGCTTCCTCTATCTCACTTGGTTTTCTTTGCACTTCACCCCCTTCAATCCCCTCGTCTTCCTTTTCCTCTCCCTCATTTATGTTACTTGGCCCTTCATCCCATTCAATGTCATCCACTTCCTCACATCCCTTAAATATATGTGACATGACACAGCGATTCGTCCTCTCTTTCAATAAAGCTAGGTCCCTTCTTATTTTCTGCTCAAACTGAGGACCTAAACAGTCTTCCAAAAGTTTTTCCATCCGTATGACCTTTAACTCAAGGACATCCTTTTCCCGTTTTACTTGAAACAACTCGAACCTCAATAATCTTATTACCTTGTTCAACTTATCAAGGTCAACACATGAAGAATGAATTGAATCTGCCAAGACAACATCAGGGCGATCTTGTGGCCAACTCCAATATGGTTGTCTCATTTCCTCTTCACTCAGACGTAGCGCCCGCAACTGAACTGACTGTTTCATAATACATACAAGAGTCATATTCAATCATTCTACTTAATAATTTCATTGAATCTTATAAACAGTTTCAAGGGCTGCAAACCAAACCTCTTTGCTCTGGAAAAAATAATTGTTCAACTTTCTCGTCTTAGGAACAGATGTAGTAGTTCTCCATCGCAAAATACGCTGGATAGCTGTTGGATCAACAACTTGCAGTAATTCAGGTCCGCCAATCTAGGAATTAATTCATATACCCAAATTTACACAATTCACAGGACAAAAGTCGTTATTTAATTTTTAAAATCCACAAAGCATAACTGACATGAACATTATTATCATATACCTAGAAAGCATACGTGAAACCTTTAAAACTCTAGCCATCCCTTTGCACTTCACCATGCTTATCCTTCTTGCCCTTCTCATTTCTCCGGCTTGTTCCCGTTACCTTACTTTACCAATTCCCTCTTCCCTCTTCATTTTCAAAGCTTTTCATATACTTTGTTGGTGCAGAAAATAGACTGTCTTGGGTTTTGTCAAAGGACACCAAACCCCACGAATACCTGTTGAACGCATCAAAGTCCTCTATAAGGGTCAGGTAATTTACATTGATGTTCAAATGCTTGTCCATTCCCAAAACCACTAACTCAGCAAAGTAAACAAGAGCTAACTTGTAGATGTCATTTTCCTCTGTGCACCTCAGAAATGCTTCTTCTAAAGCATTTCATGTAATTCCTTCGTCTATAAAATATCTTTTATGAAGTCTAATTTCAGCACTTTCTCCACTGGAAACTTCAGGCACTTTCCCAAAACGAAGCCTTGTGATCAAATAGAAATCCTGACAAGTGAATTGAGCAACGTCGCACCCTAGTAAGAAACTCAGTCCATCCAAGTCTTTCACACCCTATCTCGCTACTCGACGCAACACAACCCCATGCACAATTTGCCCGCTAAACTGAATCTTATCTATATTCAGAAGATGGCCAAAGCATGATGTCTTGAATTGTTCTAATTGTTCGGCAATCAACTTCGCTCGAATTGCAGCTAGGGATGAATTTGCATGTGAGCAGTTGTTCACCCATGACGCATATGCCTCTAATTCTGGCCATACCAAATACACGTTGGATCCCATTTCCTGAAATACAAGATGAAATAACGTGAACACATATACTACCACGTATTTGCACAATCATATTGGTATTTACACAACTAGTCAACCAGGCACATTACAAATTTTACGAAGTACATGTGCATAGGGATTACTGATCACATGCTTTAACATCATCAAAGCAATATGACATATTTTGTGCAAATACCTGTTAATGCAATGATTCTGTGAATTACAAGCA
>NW_007362503.1:677561-693169 GCF_000346735.1 Prunus mume
GAGTGTGAGTGCAATCTAGGCAAGTTTTGCACTTCACACACATGACAATTATTGTCATCTCATACACAACACAAAATAAATAAATAAATAAGAAGATGGTTGAAGGAAGCAAAGCAAAGCATCTACTCTGCTATCTGCTTGCTAAGCCATTGCCACATCCTTCTTTCTTTCTAGCTTTTTCTTCAGTCAGCCAATCGTCATAGATCAACCTTTATTTCAAATGCTTTGCACTTTTATTCATGAGTTTATTATTATCTATTCTCATTTTTCACAGGCAAATTTAGTAACAAAGGAAATAATATTTATTTCAAAAAATATATATATATTCTAGCGCCAGAGAGATAATCCACACTCTGCACTACTTCAAATGTGGAAGGTTTTGAGGGCCTCCTCCAATTCAACACCATTGATGGTACAAATTGGGAAAAAATAACTCTAACCCTAAACTCAAATTCCAATTCATATCATTATTGACATGTTATTGACTTGATTTTCATTCGTTTTTTTACATATACCCAAGCAAAAATTAACATGCAAGTGAAGCACAAAGAAGAGATGCCAAATCCAACAACATTGATGGTACAAATTGGGAAAAAATAACTCTAACCCTAAACTCAAATTCCATAAATTACTCACCAAATGCTGGTTATTGAACAATCGCAAGGTGTCTGTGAGGGGTCTTTGTGCGGCTTTGCTCCACAAATGGAACCTATCACTTCCAGCGAATACGACTTCTCTCCTTCCCCTTCCACTGCTTCGCCCCTTCACTGTTTCAGAATCCATGCATTTGCCCCTTCCACTCAAAATAAATACTTTTTCAGGGTTTAGAGAACAGAGTTGCGTTCAACCGTTGTCTTCAACCGTCGTTAACCGTTGCCTTCAACCGTTTCTCAGAGCTATGGGTTTTAAAGCTATGGAGTTTTTTCTGTTCAAACTTCAAACTTGCCTTCTTTTTTCTTTTTTTTTTTGGGACCAACTTCAATGTTGGATATTAAATTTGGATTTGGGTTCCTCGCCTACTCAATTGTAAATCTTTATCTCAATTCTCCCTAACCCTTGGATTGATCTTATGACTATAAAGTGAACCCCTTATAACTTACCCCTTATAACTTGTCACTCATTCTAGTCTCGGCGTATGTTGGGTAAGGGTAGAGGCCAAATAATTCAAGCCCAATGAATCAATCTTGCTCTAATATTATGTTAAATTCAGATAGACGGGTCAGTGGCCCACTACTAACAACACCGATATTGTCTTCAACTTAACCACCTACAAAGTCCAACAGGTGTGAGTTTTTATCACAAAAGGCCTTGATGTTTTTAGTAGTAGAATTATTCATTATATTTTGTATTTTATTTAGTTAAGTTTCCAATGTGGGACTCATATGCTGCAATAAGGTGTTGATCTCTTCTTTTCCCATGTGTGTGTTGGTGGTTCCAAAGAGAAAAAAAATATGGAGGAAAAGATGGTTTTTAGTAGGGTGGGCATTGGGACTGGAAAATTGGAACATCGAATGAGATCAGATGAAAAAAAACAAATTGGTTGACCAAAAAAGTCAACAAATCAGCACCGAACCGGACCGGACTATAAGTGGATTGTATAAGTGATTTTAGATGTTATTTGATGACATGCAAGTACACTAGGTGAAGAATCTACCGAGGGCTGAACCTACAGAGAACTCAGAGTAATTTTGGGTTGAAGTGGAAGTTGGGTAAGTTTCTACTTTCAAGTTTGCGGCCTTGGTAGTTGGGTGTGTTGGATAATTCTGAATTTGATGAGGATAATAGTCATTTTATCTTGAATTTGGGACTGTTCTGGTGTTTAAAGCGGATTAGAACTGAATGTCAAAGAATGAGATGGATGTTGATGAAATCTGCGTTTATGCAGAAATCTGAGTATGCGTTCTGTTCTGGACAGAATGACCTAGTTCGCACTTATGTTTTAAACTGGGTTTTGATGTGTGAAAAATAGTCATTTCGATGAGTATTTAAAATCATTCAAATTGGAGTTAAATTGGATTTTTGGCAAATTTTCAAAGTTGGCATTATTCTGCAGAAAACAGAAAACTCTGCAGCCTAGTCTGATTTGGATTTAGTCTTTGACTGGCTTCCTTAACTCTGAATTCGATGAACTTTTGATATGTTGAAGTTTTATATGTCTACGTGCGATCTGGAAATGTTCACACCATTTTGAATCAAAATGGATTTTTAATGATTTTCCAAAGGCAAAGTGTTCCTGCCTAAATTGTTTAACAAAACTGAAGTTTCTGTTTTTAATGGAAGTCTTTGATTTCTTTTATAAGTCCAGAGCAGAATCACATGATCAGAGGCTTTCCTAAGAGATAGAATTGTCCTAAGAAATGGATATTTTGGTTTAACAAACCCAAGAAGTGGAAGTGGGTTGTAAATCAAAGTGTTAATGTGAGTTGGGGTTTGATGTTGATCCTTGTTGTTTATAGGGATTTCTGACTCTCTTGGAGCTCTACTTGTTGAAATATAAGTGGTGAGCTGATGAGAGTGTGATTAAAGTCCCTAAGCTGAAATGGTGTATTCACTTAGTCTCTAAAATAGGCAAGTGTGAGGCGTCAGTTAGTGTTAAGTGGCTATAGCCACGTGTAAAGATCTTAGAAGGCAGTTTTGGTTACAGCATGCCCTTCTTGTGATACAATTGATACTTAATTTGTGACCTGAGAGTGAAAGGAGCCGTGACTACCTTGGGTTTTGATCCCCTAAACCTCCGGAGGGGCTTGTACGGATGAACTTGTACTGATGTAAAAGGTATGAGTTTATGTGGTACGGCGTTAAAAGGACACTCTTGCTAACCCTTAGTGTTGTGTTGAGTTCTTAATCAGGTATGGGTAGTTGGTCTGTTGGAACCGGTCACAGAATTTGTGGTTATTGAGGCCTCGTATTCTATCATCTTGCTTGAGCATGAAAGCTAATTTGACTCGGCCAATTGTTTTTGTTGTGCATGCTTTCCTCTTAGTGTTAACTATATTTAAGGGTTAATTGGTGATTTGCTCTCTGAAATTGAACTAAAATAGTAAAATCTCACTTGCAATTGTGTAGTTCATTGCAATGATGAACCCTCTATTGAATTGCAATAGGCTAACCATGAGATCCACATGCCAATAAACTGAAGTTATTGATAGATGCCAAAATAGTTCAGTTTATTGAACTATTGAACAACCATTGCGAATGCTCTAATGAAAATATAGATCATTGACGAATACACTATATAGTCAAGAAGATACTTTTTAAAAAAAACTCAAAATAAGTTTTGTTTTTGAAAGAAGTAAAAGTTTCAACCAAGGTCAGCGACAGATCTGAAAACTGTATAAATCAATCAAAGTTATTAATTATGAAGTTTATATCAATAGGAAAATGATTAAATCAAACACAAGTATTATCAGTAGAATGTCGTTCTTGACGAAAGAATCTTCAACCATATTACTCAGAATAAGTTATGATGCATTGACATATGGACTATGAAGTATTATGAGAAGTTATGATGCGATTCTAGCTGCCAATGTGCATTATTTCAACACCAAGCACATTTTCCGCCCTTTTTTTCCCCTGATAAGAGTCTTTGCAAAGGACTTTTTAACATTTTTTGCTGAATTATATATGGTCATGTGAATTTTTCAAATGATACACTGGCAGACTTAGATTACTTATCTCTTTTCTTTTCTTTTCCTGCAAAAAAGAGTTTAATACCCAAAAGAATCATTACATGTTCTCTCTACTATTAGCTCAACCAGATGAACTGTACAAGTGGGAAGGGGAGGACCCATTACAATTCCAAAATCTCTGAAATATGTGAAGTGCTGCTCAAGAAAAGGGAAGTGCTGCTCAAGAAGAAAAAGTTTCAACTATACAATATTATATTCTTCGCAAACTTAAAGACCATCTATTTCTCAGTTCCATCATGTTTTTCTTTTTTTTCTTTTTTTTTTTCAAAAGGGAACGGTAACTTTAGTTTTTTTTTATATTTATAATGCTTTCCCTTTTATTTACAGCCAATCCAACGGCTGTGTTTGATTTTTTTAAGCCCAATGCTTATTGATTTATTTATTTATTTATTTCAAGTTTTTCAACCCAATTTTTCCTTTTAAATACCCGCCTCATTTCTTCTCCACCAAATACATTTACAGAAAATAAAAGACTAAAAAGGAAAATTAGCACGTAAGCTAAATTACAACATAAAATTTAGAGCCTCAAATGTAAAGTCCAGACGTTCCATCATATGTTGACAGAAAGCACATCTGCCAAAAAGATGAGAAGTTGCCTTGAAGGTTCCTTGCCCTTCACTTCAACACGTTGTAGGTACCGTCACATTACAAAGAAACTGCCTCGGCTGACTAGTCTATAACTAAATCCCATAGAGACTAGTCCAAAGAAGTATAACTAAGTCCCATAGAGACTAGTCCAAAGAAACAGCCTCGGTTGCCTCGGCTGACGAGTCGTCAACATTGCTATTAGACTAGTTTGCACTTGCACCGAAAGTTCTTCATACAATGAAATGAAACATTGTTACTAAAATGTCCCTATAATCATTTGAGTAAAAGTGAAAAAAAAAAAAAAAAAACTTTAGGTGTTTGTTTTTTTAATTTCTCCTTAAATTTTATCTAAGAAAGCGGTTTTGAGACAATGTTGTGAAGAGATGTTAGTAAAAAAGAAAAAAGCATCATCATGAACCGATGAAAGAAAGCTGTTGCGCCTCAGAAAGGAAGTACCACTATCAAAGACAACGTTGAAGGTTCTTTTCCTTACCCTTTACTATTATGGCTCCACGTGCACTTAGAAGACTTTCATCACAAGACTAGGAGTGTGCCTCTTCTTTTTATTTTTGTGGCTATTCAATTTCTAACATGTTAAATCATGTTACACAGTAATTAGCCACTGCTTAAAGACATTGATATGCCTTTGCTTTGAATGTGTTTCTTCTTCTAGCAATTTTATACTGTAGCAAAGGCACTGAAATTTCTACTTGATTTGGTATGGTATTGGTACTTATGGCCCTTTTGGTTTTGATTGTATGAAATTACTCCAAGCTGTGATCAAATTTATTTTAACATTTTATAATTATATACAAATTTATAAATAAACTCCCTTATTCACAGGGTGATCTATCGTGTGAAGATGCTTTAGACAAACATGGTGCGGCAAAGGTGCAGTCGCTAGTTTGTATTTGGCCTGTTTTGTAGGTAAAAGAAAAAGGTCAATGGGGGGCAATTGACACCAACTGTCCGAGTAGGTATCACCTTATTTTAACATTTTATAATTATATACAAATTTATAAATAAACTCCCTTATTCACAGGGTGATCTATCGTGTGAAGATGCTTTAGACAAACATGGTGCGGCAAAGGTGCAGTCGCTAGTTTGTATTTGGCCTGTTTTTTTGGGAAAAGAAAAAGGGCAAAGGGGAGGGGCAATTGACACCAACTGTCCGAGTAGGTATCACCGTCCAAGAGGAGAAGTTTCCTTGAAGGTTCCTGACCATCTACTTCAACACAATCACAATGTAGTGTAGGTACGTAGCATAAGACAGAAACTGCGTTGGCGTATAAAAAATTACCATTCAAGTCAATGGGAAAATGGGATAGGGAGACAGAAGACCCCATTAAGATTACAATATCTATATATAAAATTTTAACCTCACAAATCTTGATAATATTAATATATATAGTGAGGGCTGGTAAACAAAAGAAAGAGTTCCAACTAGTCTATGACAATATAAATATACATTTTTTCAAGTTTCCACAAACTCTGACACTTTTGAGTTCTTATCTTCATCAGGAAAGCAGAGGTCAAGGCAAGGGTTAAAATCCATGGCAAGCTTTGTTATTTTTAAAATATTATTTGGACTCAACAGTGTTTAGAGAGAATAATATTTATTTGTAGTTTGACGTGTCATATTATAGGTCTTTGTATTATTATAACGATTTAAATGTAACAAAATGCAGGTAAATGCATTCAAAATCTTGAACAAAATACCTATTTATCATGTAGTGAAAGAAAGTGAGTCATTGTTAAAGATAAGAAGTTACATTGAAGGTTCGTACCCTTGAAAGTGGAAGCGGGCTAGGAAAAGTGAGTTCCCACTTGGGGTTTGAAAATGAAGATGAAAAAGACCTTGTTAATGTTGCTGAGATAATATGGTTACTTCTGTTGTTGAGATAAACAACTCAGAAAACACATGAAAATCCAAATGTAGCACATGCACCCTCTCATGGATCATAACTCACATGACATGAAAGCAACTCTGTAATTATTATTTTTTATATAGCAATTTATATCAATTGCAAATAATAGTAAAAGGTGGGACTAAAAATCCGGAAAATAAAATAAAATAAAATTGAAACATACCAAACCAACACAGCCCACCCTAGGACATGCACTGGAAGAGACTTGTTTGCCTAGGGGTCTTCTTTGAATTTTTGTGCCACTTACAAAACCACAATGGCTCAATTTTAGTATGCAGATTAAGGGTTAATTTTGACAAAAGTACTTGCGGAATTGTTGCCTTCCGGCTCAAACTTGTAAAAGATGGACAATTAATGGGTATTTTTGGACAATTGGTGCCTTCCTGCTCAAACTTGCAAAAAAATGTGTCATAGTTTTTTTTAACAAAAGTACTTGTGGAAGACACCAATTGATCGAAAATATCCTTCAATTGACATTGAAAGTAGCGAAAATGTGGGACCCATGCCGGCCAGGTAGACAATTAAGGGAAATTTTGATGGTCGAAACCATATAGCAAAAAATTAAAAAGATTAGGGTACATTATTATTAAAATTGAGAGTGCAAGGACAAATATACTTTAAGGTTGAGAGTTCAAGATACTAAATTGAAATTAACCCAAAAATTAATAAAAAATAGTTTTGTGAAAACAATTTAAAATCTTGAGGTGTGTTTGTATAATTTATGAAACTCCAGGGAGTTTTGTGAAAGGACCAAAAAACTCAATGGGTGTTAGTGTAAATAACTCAATAAAAAAATAAAAAAAGAACATTAGCATGTAAACTAAATTACAACATAAAAAATTTAGAGCCTCAAATATAAAGTCTCGGACAAGTAGTCTTTCAAATTTATGTTGCCTCAGGTGAAAATCTTGGAGAAGTCCAAGCCTAATCATTGGGGAATATTACAGCGAACGACTGTGAGTCGTTGATAATAGTTCATAAAAATAGTTCGAAATCGTTAGACTTTGTCCAGAATAATTACTTTTAATTTTCGAAGGAATTACTTCCTTTTTTTAACAAAGTCGGCCAAATAAAAAAAATAGTGACAATTGCCTTCTTAGCTTTGGTATGATCTCCTTGTATGTAACGTAATCATTCTTCACTACTTATAAAAACTAAAATACAAAAGAAATATTCCAAAACTATGCATAATCTGCGTTTCCTTCATCTGAAAAATCAAAGAATGATATATAGCCCATTTCTGCTATATAGCAATACTGGCCATGTGATGTGCACTATCTTAAAGCAATTTATTCAGCAAAGACAAGGTAAAGGTAGTGCCTCAGTATGAAAAAAAAAATTCAGCGTTTGATGACTTGAAGTTGAAACGAAAGTTCCTCTCACACCTTTAACTTAATCACGTCCGCGTGGAAGGTGGTAGGAAACTGCTTCGTCAAGCCCTCATAAATCTAACCAGAGCGCCACTGTCATATTCAAATCTTTTAATTATCTGCCTCCTATCTATGACCACTCAACCAGTCTCTTCTTCTTCTTCTTCTTCTTCTCCATATGATGTGTTTTTGAGTTTTAGAGGTGAGGATACACGCACCAATTTTACTGATCATTTGTACAAGGCCTTGTCTGATAAGGGCATCTACACCTTCATTGATCGAGAGCTTACAAGAGGAGAGGAAATATCGCCAGCCCTTGTCAGAGCAATTGAAGAATCAAGAATTTCTCTCATTGTATTCTCTGAAAACTATGCATCCTCAAGCTGGTGCTTGGACGAACTTGTTGAGATCCTTCGATGCAAAAACTCTAAGAAACAAATAGTTTGGCCCATTTTTTACAAGGTGGATCCGTCAGATGTACGAAAGCAAACAAATAGTTTTGGAGATGCATTTAAAGGCCTTATTCAAAGCAAATTCAAAGATAACGAGGAGAAGGTGGTCATATGGAGGAAAGCTCTTAGAAAAGCAGCAAATTTGTCCGGACATACTTTCAAGGATGGAGAGTATATTTCTATCTTTATCTTTTTCAAGTTTAATTTTTTTTTCTCTCTTCGTTCTCTGGTTACACATTATTAAAGAAAAGTATCCCTTTTTTGGTTTTTGTTTTTTGTTTTTTTATATTTTCGATAGCTGTAGTGCATTATGTTTAATTTAGTGTCTTGATTCTATAGTTCACGGTTATCTATCTTTTTCAAGTTAACTTAATTTCTTTTTCTTTTTTACATTGGTTACATTTAATTGTTACTCATTAAACAAAAGTATTCTTTTGTAGGGAGAAGATTTATTTTCTTGGGTACTTTTATATTAATCTCTTCAAAAGGCATACAAGTATAAATGATACATAACATTAGGTTTGTGGTTAAACAAGTATACATTTTTTTTCTTTTTCGATAGCTGAAGAACTATTACGTACTTCAGGATGTTTAAATCTAATTCATTAAATGTGTCTAATTTGGTTAAACTGGCAGGTCTGAAGCTACATTTATCAACGACGTTGTTGATGGAATCTTACGCCAAGTACTGAGACGCACATATTGGAATGTGGCCGAGCACCCAGTTGGAATTCAATCTCATGTACTAGATGTGAAAAAACTTTTAGATGTTGGTGGGAATGGTCGTTGCATAGTTGGGATATGGGGGACATCTGGAATAGGCAAGACAACAATTGCAAAAGCTATATGGAATGCAATTGCCCATGAGTTAACGGTTGAGGCATAAAAAAATTCTATTAATTCTTGACGATGTGGATGAATTGGAGCAGTTAGACAACTTAGCCAGAGATGATTGGTTTGGTGAGGGTAGTAGAGTAATCATTATTACAAAAAATAGGAGATTGCTAGACAATCGTGAAGTTGAGTTGATATACAAGGTGAAGAAGTTAGATTACAACCAAGCTCTTGAGCTTTTCAGTTGGCATGCATTCCGAAGAAGTGAACCTCCAAAAGATTATTTGGAACTCGCACAACGTGCAATAGCTTTTGCTGATGGCCTTCCACTAGCTCTAACAATTTTAGGTTCTCATCTTCGTGGTATAGATATACCACGTTGGCAAGTTATATTAGATGATTACAAAGGAGAACCTTATACACATATTGAAAGAATACTTCAAAAAAGTTATGATGCCTTGGATCATCGCGCAAAAGAATATTTTCTCGACATTGCATGTTTCTTCAATGGTGGATATGAGAACTACGTGCCAGAAAAGGGTGGATATGAGAACTATGTGCCAGAAATAGTACCCAAAAAATTCATTGAAGAATTCGTTGAGAAGGCAATGATAACTATTGAAGGGAGTAGGATTTTAATGCACGACTTGCTAGCAAACCTGGGCAAGGATATAGTTCACAAAGAATCCCCCAATGATCCTGGCCAACGTAGTAGATTGTGGTTTTATGAGGATGTCAAACAAGTTCTAATGGAAAGTACAGTAAGTATCACATATGTTATTATTCAATTTGACAAGAAAGAATACCATATGTTACCTTAATTTTCTTAACAAAATGTGCTTGCATATTGGTATGCACAATGACTTCGTTTCCTAATTAATGCTTTTCCATCTTAGGGAACAAGAAATATTAAAGGCATCATGGTGAAGCTTCCAAAACCAGCTAAGATAACCTTGAATCCAGAATGCTTCCGTAATATGGTAAATCTTCAAATTTTCATAAACCGTAATGCATCTCTATGTGGGCACATTAACTATCTGCCCAACACGTTAAGATGGATTGATTGGGATGGATATCAGTTACAATCTTTGCCACTCAATTTTCAAGGAAATAATCTTGTTAAGTTCAATATGCCTCGCAGTCATATCAGACAATTGGATGGATTTAACTTTAAGGTATGTATTATTTGAAATTATTTTCATCCATTATATATAATTTCAAATACAGTTGTTAATTTCAGAAGGAAAAAACGAAAAATTGTTTTCTAAGTTTTTGTCTTTTGAAGCGTGTGATTAATTATTTCCTGTTTTTGTGTTCTTGTCTCACAGCAGTTGCCAAACCTGACATATATGAATTTGAGTGGTTGTCAATTCTTAGAAAAAATCCCAGACTTATCCGGAATCCTAAACATAAAGTACTTGAATCTAAATTACTGTACACGTTTGGTTGAGGTCGACGGTTCTGTTGGATTCCTTGATAAACTTGTTGAATTGGATCTTGGTGGATGCTTCAATCTTACAAGGTTTGCAACAACACTTAGATTGAACTCCCTGGAAAACCTTTCCCTTCATGGTTGCAAAAGTCTTGAGAGTTTCCCAGAAATAGAAGTCCAGATGGAATCACTACGAAGTTTGGACATATCAAAAAGTGGCGTAAGAGAATTGCCTCTATCAATTGCATATCTTACTGGACTTGAATCTTTGAATCTTCATGGATGCTTCAATCTTATTGGGCTTGAATTACGGCTGTTTTCTTGCTGGTCCACATTACATTATCTTGATCTATCTGGAAGCAATTTTGTCACGCTTCCGGAATGCATTAGAAAATTTGTGCGCTTGGACGAGCTTCACTTGCGTGATTGAGTTTTTGTTTCAGTCATGAATTGGGTGGTAGACATAGTCAACTGAGTAAGAGCATCTTCCAAATTTATTTTCTTCTCTTGAGCCGGAAAGCCAGGTGGTGGTCTTTGCACATTCTGAGTATTGCTCCATGAAAAATTTGGATGGTTTCGCCAACCGGGGTTGTATGTATTGGAATAAGGATTATTCCTTTGTCGATTCAATTCTCCAACCTGATTGACTTGCTCAGCAGACGCAAATGGGTTCCCTGTGGTACACTCTGAACTTGGATGAGGGCCTGCACAAAGTTCACAACCAAAATTAGTACTAGTGTTTATAGAATTAACACTTAAAGAATCAACTTTTTTAGTAAGGTTAGAAATTTGTGCTGTTAGCAAAGCCATAGCATCGACTTCCAAGACCCCAGCTGGCTTCAGATTCATTCTCTCACTTGGCCATTGGTAGTTGTTGGATGCCATGGTCTCCAATAATTCAAATGCTTCGGTAGCCGTTTTTGCCATTAAAGCCCCTCCAGCAGCTGCATCAACTAGTGTCCTGCTTGTTTGACTCAACCCATTGTAGAAGGTCTGAACTTGAATCCAGGTTGGTAGCTCATGGTGAGGACACTTGCGCAATAAGTCTTTGAATCGTTCCCAGGCTTCATATAGAGGTTCCTTATCATATTGAGCGAATGACATGATATCTTGTCGGAATTTTGCAGTTTTGGCTGGTGGGAAAAATTTAGCAAGGAATTTCTTAGATAAATCATCCCAAGTACGGATGGAGTCTTATGGCTGTGACAGTAACCAAAGCTTGGCTTTATCTTTCAAGGAGAAGGGGAAAAGCCTTAAACGAATCGCATCGTCAGTTACTCCATTGAACTTGGACGTATCACAAATCTCCAAAAATATCGCAAGATGGATGTTGGGATCTTCATTCGGTAGACCACAAAATACAGATGAATTCTGCAGCATGGTGATCATGGCTGGTTTGATCTCAAAATTGTTGGCTGCAATAGCAGGACGTCGGATCGCTGAGGGAGTTGCCACTGGGGGGCCAAATTCCCCCACGGCTCTTTCTGCTTCCTCCGCCATAGGTGTGGATGGTGGTTCCACCAAAGTGTGCTTTTTGTTTCCTTTGTTCCGCTTATGAAACGTACGTTCGATTTCTGGGTCAAGTGGTATGAGTTCTAGGGTACGAGAACGGTGCATACACGGATCAAAGTACCTGAAACAAAAAGAAGAAATTCAAATTAAACTCAGAATTAAAATATATTGATATTAATAGAAAATAAAACAGTCCCCGGCAGCGGCGCCAAAAACTTGTTGTGAAATTATTGCAAGCGCACAATTCGTACAAGTAATATAGAAATAAGTAGAGTGTCGTTCCCACGAAGACTGTAATTTCCTATTAACTACCAATTATGATTAATTTAGAAGTTTATTTGAACAGTTAATTAAGAAGATTGATTGATTCAAGAAAACTAAAATAATTATGAAAAATAACAATTTAATTAACGATAGAAAATTAAGATGATGAGACACTAGAGCATCCGATTTCACCATAACCAATTCTACTTAATTCTTATAGCCAATTAACCCTAATTACTATCCCTGTTGACAGTTGGTTTCTCCTAATTCATTCGATATCCCCTCTCGGGCTCAACCAAAAGTATTCTCAATTAACAACCCATTCTCTCTCGAGCAACGGATTTAGAAAACTAAGAACCCATTAAGTTCTATGAGAACCTACAAGAAAACTGCATGAGTCATGTTAGTCCCTCTCGGGCACTCATTCAAGTCATGGTATTTGTTACAAGAAGCAAACACCAAACATCTCCTCTCGGTCTCCGCTTGGATCATCAATTAAATATTAGCTAGATATTTAAATCATTAAGAACAGTAACAAATACTCAACATGGGATAATAATAAGGAATTAATATAACTATAAAAATTGAGTATTCATGGTTAGGCTACATCGTAGCCCTAGCAAGGGAAATTAGTTCATGACAGAAGAAAATATAAACAAGAGAATTATTGTCATAAAACCAATTTGGCCGATGGACTTGATCTTCAGAATCTTCACAGGAACACCTTCAAAAGCTCCTCAAATAATACAGCAGCAAATTCTTGGCTTCCTCTAATATTTCTCTGGTTGTATGAAAGTTGGTGGAAAAAGATGATAGAGAAAACGATGGTGGAAAAAGATGATAGAGAAAACGATGGTGGAAAAAGATGATCCCATGAAGAGATCCTAGGGTGACCTTATATAGTATAAAACAACTAAACCCTACTTCAAAAAGGTCTAGAAAAACTCTCCTAAAGCAAAACAAAATCTCAAACAATTAAGGAAACAAACTAGGAAAGAATCCTTATTTGACTTGGAAACACGTCAGCCAACTTGCACGCACGTTTTGGGGTTGTTCCACTTCCTAGAAAATTCTGGAAAAATATGAGAAACGTAGCTTTATCTCTAAGCTTTCCAAGCATATATTACACACCACTAGGAAAAATCGGAAAGATATTCAAATCTTCACTCTTCCACAGCAGTGCAGTTCTGACGGGATTTCAACTTAGGCTGTCTTGACTTGCAGGTCTGGAGCATTTGGCTTGGTAGAAAATTATGAAACTTTGATACAATGATCTTCAATGTCTTAGCTTTCTTCTACAATTGGTCTTGCACTAAAATGCATTCGAAAAGTTGATTTTCAGTTGAAATCCTTCCAAGAGCGCAGAATAGCTGAAAATAAGGAAAGTAAAGTAATAATACTCTTTTTAATTAACTTTCCCCACAAAACCTACATATAAAAGGTGTAAAAATATAGGAAATAATACACTTATCAATTTCGCAGCACATTCTCAAAGCCATTATGGCAGACAACAATGGAAGGGGACTTTGCTGATTCAATTCCAGAGAACTTGATATGAGAGCTATTTGTTGCTTTCATAGAGAAATGTGTTTTCAAGATGTCGGCATCCACGTAGAACTCATGATCTACCATTTGCAGAGGCTTGTTGGATTGAACTTTGCATCGGATGTTTTTGAACCGCAAAGGAATAACCTGTGCTGAGAGACACCCTGAAGTTTTACAGCAAAGAATGAACTTTATACCTTGCCTTTCTTCTCTGATTGCTCCTGCCCTTTTGTTTCTTCCTTGATTTTCTGTTATTTGAAACTTTCTGCAGGACCTTGGGTATCGTTTCTTCACGCTTCAGTATTCATTTCTGAAGCACTTTCTTGCTTCTCGGCTCCTCCCTTCTTTGCAGCCCTTGGTTCCTCTCTGCGTTTTCTCTCCTGCAGCACCTCCTCTCTTTTTTTTCTGCCCTTCCTTTTTTCCTTTGGTTCATGCCTTTTTATAGGCAAACAGGTGAGTGGCAGTTGAAGGAGACTGTTTCTTCCCAGATTGTGCCATCGTTTTGATAAGTGGCCTGCTCCATGCACGATCTCACCTTGACATTCTTCTTTGTTTCTTTTAATTTCTTTTGAGAGTGGGGCTGTAATGGGACTTTTTCTTAGAGATAAATATATGGGATTTTATCTCTGGGCACGTCATTTTGTTGTTGAGTTCTTCATTTGGGCCTCACTTGATTTAGAATTGATTTGTTACAGCCCAAATGCCTATCCAAATTAATCTGATAGGTATGAATTTTTTTATTTCAACATGATCTATTCTTTACAAGAATATTAGTTCGATTTGTTTGATACATAATGCATATAGATTACTAAATGATATCCAATTTAATTGAGTTTTAGGAAATGAACGATTACGATTATGACATGTGTAATGAAGATTATGTCAAGGTCATGTATAAACCTTCATAAACTCATAAATCTTCATAAACTCATAAATCTCCGTACATATATAATTCCCAAACGCAGCTGATAACTTTATTTCCTTCATAATCACTTGAACCATATAAGTGGTTGATATGAATATGGAACGCACAATTAGGATGGTTGAGCTAAGCGGTTGATATCGTAGGGAAAAGCATCAGTCAGAAACTTAGCTTTGTATGCTCTTGCTGCTATAACAACATTTGTTGCCTCTGTAGGATGTACACCATCCCAAAAGATGTACTGGGTTCTGTTCCTGCATGGGATTTGAAAAGGAATGCATGCGCCCTCTATCACTTCACAACATGAGACGTTAGAAATCAGAGAACCTGAAATATAGAAGAGCCAATATTAGTCAATTAACATGTTTGTGCCAAAATTTGAACTTTTATCTGTTTTTTGGCCGAAATATATTATCAAGAATGTTATTTAATCACAAAAGGTCTCGGCGATATTAATAGTGAAATCATTAATTATATATTGTATTTTATTTAATCAAGTTTTTAACGTGGGACTTATATTCTTCAACATATTTACTGTGTACCTAGATTTCGATTCCACTTCCCCACTACCATTTGTATAAAAAAGAAATAAAAAGTAAAATTTAGAGATATTAAAAATTACCCTGAGATAAAGCATATGATGATCCAATCCCATAATAGTCTATGTAAATAAACTTGGCATTTCTTAGATTGCTGTTGAGTTCTTGGACAAGTGATTTAAGCCTCCAGTTGAAAATTTGAACTGCATTGTTGATATAAGAAACGCAAGAAGAGCCTTTCGTGCCACACGCAGCCACTTCATAAGGTATGGAGCCTAAAGGACCTAGCCCGAAGAGAGCTATCTTTCTTGCCCCAAAGTTGTACAACGTCTAGCATAATCAGAAAAGCTTCAGTTATATAAAAGTTTCAATTAATTTCATAATGCATAAAGTAGATGTAAAATGATGAATTTTTTTAGTACAAGAAGCGATTTGGGGAGGGGGGATTTGCACAAATATTCATTGAGGGCATTGGGGTTTTAAACCTTTGCCCACATGAGTAGAGGTGGAAGAGCTCAACCAACTAAGCTATA
>NW_007362503.1:695409-711996 GCF_000346735.1 Prunus mume
TAGGGACAAGGCTAACTAACTCAGAGGTGGCCCTCTTTAATGCTCCAGAGGCGGAACATTCTACTGCTGCTCCAGTAGCTGAGGACCAGGCTGGGCAATCCGGATCAGAGCCTGGGGAGCAGGCAGAACAAGTGGTTCCTGCTCCCGAAACCGTCGTAGAAGTGGCTGCCACCCTCTCTTTCATCATGGTGAGTTCTGCCCTTACTCTGTCTTTTCCTGTCTTATGTGGTTTTGTCCTGTTCCTTTGTCTCTCTGACCCTCAAATCTTTACAGGTAGAAATACCAAAAGCTGTTGGGACCTTGGCGGTGAGGACCACCCCCTCGCAGCCTCCGATTGTTGCTGTGAGTGTTTTTGTACTTTTTGTCTTCTTCTTTTCTGTTTCTGCCTTGTTTTGACTTATGCTTCCTTCTACAGATGCCTATTCATTCCCTTGCAGGTTCATCTATCACGGCCTCTTTTGCTGACCCGGAGCTGGCAGAATTTGAAGCCATGGACCTAGATGCCCAGCTCGACAAGTTGAAAAAGGTCAGCTCCCCTGTAGGCAAGATAAAGTCCAGGGTAGTGGAAGAAGCAATGGAGAGACTGAAGATCTGGCAGTCTACTGAACTGGAGCTGGATGAGGGCAGGGAGGCCTTTGACCAGCTAATGAAGGATCTGGATTTGCTGCACAGACAGAACATGGCCCCAAAACCTATACTTGAGATGAGCCTTGGCTTGGCAAGGGATGTACTCAACCTTCACGACCGTTATGAAGATCTGAGGCCCACCTTCAAAATCTCTGGGTTCTGCAAGGCCACTCATGAAGCCAACTTGGCTGACTTTACAAAGCAGAAAGCAGAACTGGACCAGATGGTTGTGGGGTATAAAGAAGCCAAAGCTACTGCGGACAAATTGGAGAAACAGATTGCGGAGCTTCAAAAGCAGCTGGCGGAGCGCCGGGAAGTGCAGCACAGGCTCAGGGCTGGATTGAGCTCCAAGACCAAGGCCACTTTGCTTGTGCAGAACATCGTTGCAGCTTCTAGGCCAGCCCTGGAAATTGCAGAGGCTTCAATTCATCAAGGTGTGCTGCTCCAAAAGGAACTTTCTATCAAGAAGACCAATCTGCAAGAGACTCAGAAAATTAGGATTTTGATTTTGTTATTTTTGCTTTTGATGAACAGCTTGCCATGGGGAAGGCCCTACGGCTTATTCATTTTAAATAAAGTTTATTTTTTGTTGCAATTCTAGTTTTCGATTTCTATTGATGAAATAAATAAAAACAGAAGTAGAAGTACAAAAAGGAACAAACTTAAAATAATCCTAGAACAAAGGTAATTTTAAAAGGAATCAAAAGATTTTTAGTGTAGTCTTGTGTCTATCCCAGGGTCTGTTTGTAAAGCCTGCGAATCCCACATGGTTGGATAAAACTTTTTTAACCATTTGCCACTGATTGGGGCAGTATGAATTTCTCCGTCCCTATCCTGCAACCTATACGCCCCCATTCCAAGGATCTGATCGATTATGAAAGGGCCTTTCCATATAGGTGACCATTTTCCATAACCAGCCACATGTGTTCCAAGGGGCAGAACCGCTTTCCAGACTATCTCCCCTTCTTCAAAACTCTTGACGTATCACAAATCTCCAAAAATATCGCAAGATGGATGTTGGGATCTTCATTCGGTAGACCACAAAATACAGATGAATTCTGCAGCATGGTGATCATGGCTGGTTTGATCTCAAAATTGTTGGCTGCAATAGCAGGACGTCGGATCGCTGAGGGAGTTGCCACTGGGGGGCCAAATTCCCCCACGGCTCTTTCTGCTTCCTCCGCCATAGGTGTGGATGGTGGTTCCACCAAAGTGTGCTTTTTGTTTCCTTTGTTCCGCTTATGAAACGTACGTTCGATTTCTGGGTCAAGTGGTATGAGTTCTAGGGTACGAGAACGGTGCATACACGGATCAAAGTACCTGAAACAAAAAGAAGAAATTCAAATTAAACTCAGAATTAAAATATATTGATATTAATAGAAAATAAAACAGTCCCCGGCAGCGGCGCCAAAAACTTGTTGTGAAATTATTGCAAGCGCACAATTCGTACAAGTAATATAGAAATAAGTAGAGTGTCGTTCCCACGAAGACTGTAATTTCCTATTAACTACCAATTATGATTAATTTAGAAGTTTATTTGAACAGTTAATTAAGAAGATTGATTGATTCAAGAAAACTAAAATAATTATGAAAAATAACAATTTAATTAACGATAGAAAATTAAGATGATGAGACACTAGAGCATCCGATTTCACCATAACCAATTCTACTTAATTCTTATAGCCAATTAACCCTAATTACTATCCCTGTTGACAGTTGGTTTCTCCTAATTCATTCGATATCCCCTCTCGGGCTCAACCAAAAGTATTCTCAATTAACAACCCATTCTCTCTCGAGCAACGGATTTAGAAAACTAAGAACCCATTAAGTTCTATGAGAACCTACAAGAAAACTGCATGAGTCATGTTAGTCCCTCTCGGGCACTCATTCAAGTCATGGTATTTGTTACAAGAAGCAAACACCAAACATCTCCTCTCGGTCTCCGCTTGGATCATCAATTAAATATTAGCTAGATATTTAAATCATTAAGAACAGTAACAAATACTCAACATGGGATAATAATAAGGAATTAATATAACTATAAAAATTGAGTATTCATGGTTAGGCTACATCGTAGCCCTAGCAAGGGAAATTAGTTCATGACAGAAGAAAATATAAACAAGAGAATTATTGTCATAAAACCAATTTGGCCGATGGACTTGATCTTCAGAATCTTCACAGGAACACCTTCAAAAGCTCCTCAAATAATGCAGCAGCAAATTCTTGGCTTCCTCTGATATTTCTCTGGGTGTATGAAAGTTGGTGGAAAAATATGGTAGATGATGGTGGAAAAAGGTGATACCATGAAGAGATCCTAGGGTGACCTTATATAGTATAAAACAACTAAACCCTACTTCAAAAAGGTCTAGAAAAACTCTCCTAAAGCAAAACAAAATCTCAAACAATTAAGGAAACAAACTAGGAAAGAATCCTTATTTGACTTGGAAACACGTCAGCCAACTTGCACGCACGTTTTGGGGTTGTTCCACTTCCTAGAAAATTCTGGAAAAATATGAGAAACGTAGCTTTATCTCTAAGCTTTCCAAGCATATATTACACACCACTAGGAAAAATCGGAAAGATATTCAAATCTTCACTCTTCCACAGCAGTGCAGTTCTGACGGGATTTCAACTTAGGCTGTCTTGACTTGCAGGTCTGGAGCATTTGGCTTGGTAGAAAATTATGAAACTTTGATACAATGATCTTCAATGTCTTAGCTTTCTTCTACAATTGGTCTTGCACTAAAATGCATTCGAAAAGTTGATTTTCAGTTGAAATCCTTCCAAGAGCGCAGAATAGCTGAAAATAAGGAAAGTAAAGTAATAATACTCTTTTTAATTAACTTTCCCCACAAAACCTACATATAAAAGGTGTAAAAATATAGGAAATAATACACTTATCAGCATCCATAAGAACCCCTCTGTATTAATCCTCCCAAATTGGTGATGAGATGGCTGCACAACTTTTACACAAAGAGAGCTCTCGCAAGGATCTCTCTATTGTGAAAATTATGCAAATGGGCTTTCGCAAGAACCCCTTTGTATTAAGTGCTGTGAGCACTTTGCAGGTGTTCATAGACACACTCGATGAAAATGCAGATTCTCTTGAGTAACAAACAGAAAGACAAAGATATTCAAGAGGTCTCTGTACAAAAAGAAAATTGCCTTCTTGTCAGACCAAAAGTGCACAAGTGAGCAGCACAAGTCACCAAGACAAATAGCCACACAACAAGCCTCCTCATGTGGCTGTTGAAGAAGTCCCAAAAGCTGAAAGAGAAACAAAATTCAAAGGAGAAGAAGAAAGACTTGCCATATGCAAAAGGAGAAATCAAAGCTAAAATGGATGCACAGCTTGCTGCCAGCAACTTTTCTGCAAACCAAGATTTGGTCTTTAGACCAAAAAATGAAGAAATTCGTTGCTCAAAGAAAGTCCTCCTGCCATGCCCAAGTTTGAAGAAGAAAGCAACAAAAAAAAAAGGAGTTTTGTATTACTGAAAGAAACCAAAAACAAAACAAGGAAGAAAAAGCCAACAAGGGACAAAGAAAAGGAAAATTACCTTTGTACTTGACAAACAGACGTTGCTGCCTTTAAGCTCCCATATTTCTAATGGGATATGTGGTCTAAGTCTGCCTTTAAGTTCGCAATACTTCCAATTAATATTTTAAATGGTTTATGTGGTCTAAGGCTGACAAAAAGGAGCACAGGAAAAGTCTTGCTTGTGTTTTGGCGTCTCAAAGCAGATGAACAGTTGAAGTTATATATAATTTGGTCCAGTTTGAATTAATTTGAACTACTCCAGATAAAGATGGGAGTGACTCAGTTTGGATTAAACTCTACTACTCCAAATAGATATCGGTTTCAAATTAAACTGGCTCTCAAAGCTTTTCTGACATGGACTCTTTGTTTATGGGCCAACTAATATAAATGTTAAGGCCCGAAAACAAATTGATGGGCTGACAAAACAAATTAACCATTGACTTTCAAAAGCCCAAAATATTTTATGGGTGGTCCAAATAAATTATGTGGTTAATGGATTAATTTTTTAAATCCTTAAAACCATATGTGAGTAAATTAATTGGCTCATCAAAATGCCTTCTAATTTTCTTTGGACTTTAACAATAAAAATGGTACAAAACCATTCCACATTTTCTCATGGGTCATCTACCCTGCAAATTTTCAACGAGATCAAAATTCAAATTTCTCGAACATAAAATTCTTTCAAAGGGTCATTTACCCTTTGAAGGTCAAATCCATTTTGGAACTACGTTAGTTTGATCCCATCAAGGGTACGTAGGCAGTCTAACATCCCAATAGACGCAACCGCAACTAAATTTGAATCCCTGGTTTTATCCTAACCAAATTTGTCCACACTCACCCATTAATTTCCAGTTTTTCTCGTGGGTTATCTACTCATGAAAATTCCAATGAGATTAAATTCAAATATCTCAAACACAAATTCTCAATTAGTGGGCCACACTTACCCATTAATTTTCAATTTTTCCCATAGGTCATCTACCTATGAAAATCCCCAAATTATCTCAAAGATACAAATTCTAAATTATTGAGTCACACTTACCCATTAATTTCTAATTTTTTTCTCGTGGGTCATATACTCATGAAAATTCTAATGAGATTAAATTCAAATATCTCAAACACAAATTCTAAATTATTGGGCCACACTTATCCATTAATTTCCAATAGGTCATCTACCTATGAAAATCTTCAAATCGTTTCAAGGACACCAACTCTAAATTATTGGGCCACACTTACCTATTAAACTCCAAACTTTGGAACTACGCTGGTTTGATCCCATCAAGGGTACGTAGGCAGTCTAGCATCTCAATAGACGCAACCGCAACCAAATCCCCACAAATTAAATATCTACCTTTACACAAATCAAGTCCGAACTACGTTGGTTTGATCCCTTCGAAAGGGTACGTAGGCAATCTAGAGATTCAATCTAGATGCAACCATTCCAAACACAACTCCATATCGAATCCCTGGTTTATTCAGCTAAATTCACTCAAACACTCCTAAATCAAATTCATTCAAATTCCTTCTTTTGCGATGATTCATTTATTCATTGCGAATCATTGAACTACGAGTGGCTTGATTCCTGCAAAGGATACGTAGGCATCCTGAGGTTAAACTTGGGAGCAGCCGCAAAACCAAACACATACATTCTGTTTCTTTATGATGGAATCAAAGGGTTTTCCCTTGTAGTGAGGGATTGTAATTAAGAGACTTGCGTCTCGAATGGGTCGAACCTAAAATAATAAAACCCCATTAATTGATTAATGGTGGTGAAATTATGTTTAGAGGTTTACAGTTTTTCTTCAACAACCTGGATGCCCTGTTTCAACGATCCGAGACAAGAACCCGATAGCACATTAAGGCAACAACAGACATTTTGGAACTGATCCACATCGAGCTTCTTGTCAATGATTCCCACAGTTGAAGTGATCCACATTGAGCTTCTTTATGCGTTGGATTTGTGAGACGAGATAACCGTAGGTAGGGGATAAAGATTTGAGTTTTTTTTTTTATAGGAAATTCACAGAGGTTGGTTACGCGAGAGAGGGAGAAACAAAGTGGTGGTGGTCGTGGAGTGACGATGGAGAGAGAAAGCGTTGAGGGAGGAAGAGAGAACTGTGAGAGAGAGCACGAAGAGAGAGCTACGTGAGAGAGAGAGAGCGAACAGTGAGGGCAATCAGTGGGCAAGAAGTATCTATTTATATGAAGGGTAGTTTGGTATTTTCAAGTGCCCATGTGATTATATCATATTAAAATTTGTAAAGTGATTATATGAGAATAAGGGTTTGCAAAAATGATTATTTGAGACAATTCCCTTGTAACTTCCTCTGTCCTTTCACATTATGTGTTGGCACGACGACAGTAAAGATAAATTTATTGACTTATTATTTTGTAGTGTACTACGACGGTATCTATAACTCTAACCACGTCAGTTTGTTCAATTAACGCCGTATAATAAAATTTACCACGTCGTGAAGTTAAAATTACTGTCGTATTTATTCACTTTATACTTCCTCGCTCATCGTGCCAACTGGCATGCGTTTCGAGAGAGTGGTTTGGGGAAATGGTTTTTCTATGGGATGGATATTTGGATACCTCTATGAGATTTGGATTTCACTGTGGTTTTGATGTGGCTATATATATATATATCTATGTCAGTTCTGAATGCATATCGTGTTTTGCATCGTTTTCTAAATGGTGGGGTTATTACTAACAAAACTTTGTTTTTGTCCACTCAAACTTTTCTGGTTTGCACCCCTAGGCAGTAGCTAGATTCGAATCGAGCAACCGTGCCGAGACCTTCCTTTTGAGTCCTGAGCTTCCATAGGACACTTTTTATTCGTTTTCATTTCCGTTAAACTCTATTGCTCGGTTGTAAACTGAAATTCTTTAGACTACTCTGATATTGCCCATGTTAGGATGGATTGTAAGGCCGGAGGCCTAATATGTAAACTACTTAAATTTATCTTGGGTATGTTGCTTGTTGGAATGTTTAAATGTATTATAATAGGTTGAAGAATTTGGGAAATATCCAATTTCCAGGAGAGATTCTGCCGAATTTTCAGTAGAAAGTCTCGTTTCTTTAGTAAATGGGCCCGGCATCGGTACGATGTCGGAACTTTCACAAGATTCGTCTCGAATTCCGAGGAGTTCGGGGCGGGTCCTATCAGATCCATACATGCATACATACATGAGAATGATAATGGAAGGGCAAGCAATAATAATGATAACTGCAAACATATATACATTCATAGCACATTTTCAAGGTTACTAAATAAAATATCGGAAGGTCAAGAGCAGCATTAACCAAACAATACATGACATCTTTCTACTTAAACATAGTACGATCTCTAGCCAGATTATTTTTCAGTCAACATATACAATGGCCTTTTTCTTTTGGACCAAAAAAATGTCCTTCATTTAATGATTTGCTTGCCTCTTTATAGGGGCTGGTTGTTCAGTATTTAAAAAATATCACTAATGCCCTTGCAATTGTCAGATATGGGCTCTTACTTTTACTTAAACTTCATACAGTAAGTAGGACGGATAGGGCATATTTGATTAGGAATTAACCAAAGCTAGTCCTTCCATGCCAGTAGGCCTCATCATTTGGCTCGCGGGCTCATGGGCCGATGGGGGCCCGTTCGGCCCATTGAAAAAAAGCCTGGCTCGACCCGTTATGGGCTTTGAGATGGCCCAGCCCGCCTTGGGCTGGGCTAGGCTTGGGCTTGGGTGTCTGAAGTCCGATCCATAGGCCCGGCCCGATTAAGTCCAAGAAAGCCCGGCCCGGCCCGCCCACAAAAGCCCGGCCCGTTAAGCCCACATATATATATATATATATAATTATGTATAAATAAGAGTTTAGGTTTAGGATTATATCACTTAAATCACATATATAATTTGTTTCATTTCAACATATCACATCACCAAATATAATCATATCAAGAAACATAATCGTACCATAAAATATAATCACGCTTTTCTTGAACACATCACCAAATATTTGCATATTTATTCATACTATCCTTTAAAACAATATTTTTTTGATACTTATTATTTTTTAAAATTATTTCTTAAAACGTATTACGATCTAATTATGTAATAACCTAAAAAATAATACTTGGTTTTATTATTTTTGTGGAAAATCTTATAAGTTGTGTGACTTTATTGGGTGTTTTATGAATTTGGTTTGATGTGAAAATATTGGAATTAAGTGAGTTTAATCTCAAATTTGGACTAAAATGCCCTTGTGATTAAGTTTATGAATTTTTTTTTTTGAAGTAGGGCCCGTTTAGGCCCAGCCCGTTGGGCTTAACCCGACCCGGCCCGATGGGCTTTCTCAAGCCTTGCTCATGAGTCGGGCTTGGGCTTTGAATTTTCTAAAAAAACTCGGCCCAGCCCGGCTCGATATTTTCTCTCTCCTCTTTAAAGCCCGGCCGGCCCGGCCCAAGCCCATTAAATTTGGGCCGGACTAGCCCGACCCGGCCCATTGACGAGCCCTACATGTCAGGTAGCATTCACGGCTAGGATACATGTTCATTTGTCATAGTATTTATATTTTGGAAAATATTCTTCTGGACCTATTCAATTTTAAAAATATTTGATGTTGCGTCATGATTCATAATAACGTATATGTGAAACACACACAGTCATTATTTGAAAAAGTAAATTATGTTGCATCAAGATAATGTATCCATATAAGAAAGGTACATTATCACGATGTCGCATCAGAACAATCTACAAGACAACTACATTTTTTAATGAGACATACATTAGTTCACTTTCCTTAAACCTAATTTATATTCATCAAAGATTCTATTTGATATATCTCAACAAATGCTTTCCAAAATATACGTTTTGTTAAAAAAACCAGAGAAAATGAAAATTACAGTATATTTCAAATTTGCCTTAGAAAGCATAAGTCTTATCACATGGAAATATATATATCGTTTGGCATATATATAACAATAAGAGGGTCACCAAACTTAATGCAATCACAAGGTTAAACAACCATTAGACTTTACCATTAGAAAAAAGGAGGTTCAGACAGTAAGCCAACAACCACCAAATATAGCAAGGAAAAGAGAAATGCAGAACTATACATGTTCTTAATACTTTATAGGAGAAGTAAAAGAACGATACGAGTAGAAAATGCAATTAAATATGACCTCAATGTCTTCACAACTTGCGTCCGACGGCATAATATTAACTGCAGGAGCATCTAAGCTAAGTATGTTATTTCTAGCAACGATTATATCATACACATTCAGCTAAGTCCAACAATTTATAAATCAATACAACCCTAAAACATCGTTTGACAATTCATCTTAGAACTTTTCCCTTCCAGACATCAAATCAAAATTTCATAAAACAGAGAGAGTACCCCATGCTATAAAAATGAAGAACAACAACAACAATGAAGCTTTGATTTCTTTCTTCTATTGCTCTCTCTCTTCCCTTCCTTTCTTCTGTTCTTGAATAATCAAACCTTCATCTTACCAATTTCAACTCTGATTCAGCTTCTTGCTGACTAAGTCTTCAATCATTAAAAGATTTGGAAACTACATGCATACATACATACATATAGTCAACCATTCAAGAGCCAATGTTGGAAACTAAGCCCTTTTATCATATGATCTACAGTGCACATGTCATTCTGCTAGAGCCAATGTTGAATTTTGTTTTCACGTCTCCTTTTTGGTCTCTAGAGAAATTGGACCCACTACCAGTAATGACACATGAGACACATGATAATCTATAAAGAGATGCCTCTTCAATCCAGTGTGCGAACTGTACTCACTTTGGCAAAACCCTATTCTCATATAATCACTTAACAAACTTTAATTTGATATATCATCACTTCGAAACTTGAAAGTACCAAGCTACCCTTCATATAAATAGATACTTATTGCCGACCCACTGATTGCCCTCACTCTTCTCTCTCCCGCGCAGCTCTCTCTCAGCGCTCTCTTCTTCTCTCAGCGCTATCGTCGCTCCATGACCACCACCACTCTCTTTCTCCCTCTGTCGCGAAAACCTAAGCATCACTCTCTCCATCACTGCAGTCGATGTTAGGGTTTGTTGAGGGGGTTCTTGAAGGCTAATCTCTGCGTCCCTCAGCTGCCGGCCAAGGCTGTTCCTTCCACAGCTTCCTCACCAATACCTACAAGCTTACTTTCATGGAATCCCCTTCTCGCATTGAGGTAGCTTTTTCAGTTTTCTACGTCTCTTTTTTTTTTTTTTTTACTTTCAGATCTTGAAATTAAGGGGGGTGTATTCAATTAGGATTTTAAAAGACTATTTTGGGATAAATAAATCTTGTGGTATTCAATTAAGACTTTTAAATAATCTAAACAAGTCTTGTGGTATTCAATAAGGATTTTTAAGATTTTTTAAAGAGGGTGTCCAAATCTAGTGGTATTCAATAAAGACTTTAAACAAGTAACAAAAAGTCTTTTGGTATTCAAAAACTTGCTAATTTCGAAGGATTTTTTTAAAGAAGGAATTTGTGTGACTTTTTAGTGGGAGGTATAAATACCAAACCCTAAAAAAAATCTCACTATAACCCGTCAGACTTTTCACGTGAGATTTTTTTCTCTCTGCGAGAGAAGATGAACAGTTCTTCATGAAATCGCAAAAGAAGTTAAATGGTGAAATCGATTCTCATACCGGCTCGAGGTAGATGTGTCCATGAACGTTGTCCAGAACATGCTTCATCGATCTCCGATCCCGATAGCTCCCATTGTTCGCAGTAGCTCTAATTGTTGGCTCACAACTGAACTTGGAACGCTGACAGATTGATAGAGATAAAGGGGTTTAGCAAATATTAATCGATTTCACCGATTACTATGTCAGAGGAAAGGCATAGTAATTTTGCACTACTCTAGCCGGTTGGAAAGACTATGCACCAACCACCTTTTGACCCCGGTTCTAGCTGAAGATATCTGTATCAGATAATGGTTTGTGTTTGCTTGGTTCAAGTCTATACATAAACCCTAACCCTAAACATTCAGAGACTACGTGAGCCCTTGTTTGGGCAGTACATAAACACAATTGGTAACAAATAAATAATTGCTTGATGTCTCGACTAAACAAGAAATTCTGTGTCAGTGAGCTCAAGAATCAAAGTCATATTGTTAATTTTGTTGTTGTAATTGGGCTAACAATATTTAAAAAAGTCTCACTGCCTGCAAGTAGGGGAGATTTCCAACATCTGATTCCTCAACTAGTCTACTACCAACAACCGTTTTTATCTACACCCTGAGCTTGTTGAATATGTCGGGATGGTTGATGAGCTCAGCTACTGCCCATTGCATGGCCTCTGCTGTGGTAGCAATACCTCCGATGAAAAGATCCTAACATAATGGTAAATTATGAATTGATCAGAAACAAGATGTGGTTTGAAAATGGAAAGGATTGAAATCGCTTACAAGCAAGAAAGACTTCACATGAGTTCTGGAAATCTTGACCTCGGCTTTATCATCTTGATAGGCCTTCAATGGTTTATCCATCAAATCTTTATCTTCTCTATCCCAACCCTCTCTCTCTGCTCTCTCTTCATGCTGCTTCACCCTCCAGAAGTTTATCATACCCATGGTCACATCCATGAGCTGCTTCCCATCAACCCAGAAACCCAACCTCTTCAGTGGGCCCAACACATCCCCAAAACAAACCTTTGCAGCCAACTCAAATGATTCTTTTACCAACTCCCTGATTTTTTCAGCTTCCTCACCATTCTCCGAACAACTAGTGCTCATAGCCATCCTGCTATTAAACAGGCACTTGTTAAAAATAGAAATATGGGAGAAAATTTCAAGGATCATATCAAATTAATTGTAGAGCATGCCTGCATATACTGTTGTTTGTAAGACTCATCAGCTCAGCATCCACATCAACCATCTCTTTCCTCGTAGCACTCTCCAACATTTTCCTCAAAAACTCTGCAACCTCTGCATGTCGATTGGCACGTGACCTTTCTATTTTGCAAGAGGAACATCACTCACATGTATGTAACCCTTGGATAGTTACATATTAAATTAATAAGAAAGCTGAATTTTCAGCTTAAATCCAATTTGGATGCAGAACCATTTTTGTCAAGCCTTCCAATGTTGGCGGAGATTGGTGTCAATTTTATAACCCATTTTATAAGCCTTCCTATTTTCATTGACTCTTGTAATTTTGAATGTTTGCTTTTATTTATTGTTCCATTATTTGATCTCATTTATGTTATTGCTGATGCAAGTGCCCACAACTAAGTTGGTTGGTTATCGTACAAATAAAAAATCCATGTTGTCCTTTCAAATCTTATAAATTCTTATGATATAAATCTTTAAAATCCAAACATAAAAAATTCTGAATATAAAAAATCTTTCAAAAAAATCTTATAAGTCATTATATTCTTAAATAGTCTTTTAAAATCCACTGGACTTATTTATCCATAAATAGTCTTTTAAAATCTCAATTGAATACACCCCCCTAAGAATTATGGTTTGATTGAATATGAATATGAATATGAAAATGAAATATTTGCTGCTTCTGTTGGCAATTTTCAGATCAAATTTGCTCACTACTAAAGGCATATACATAAAATGCAATTTCCATCATTCGGGAAGAATAAATTTGTACCAGTAATGACACATGAGACACATGAGACACATGATAATCTATAAAGAGATGCCTCTTCAATCCAATGTGCGAACTGTAGTCACTTTGGCGAAGCCCTATTCTCATATAATCACTTTACAAACTTTAATCTGATATAGGGTTCGTTTGGGAGTGATTCTGAGAGGGCCAAAATCACTTCCTATTTAGTATAATCGCTTTTGCTTAAAAAATATGGTGTTTGGCAAAAATTTAAAAGCGCTTAAAATATGTATTAAAATCACTTAAAGTGATTTTAGGGAGAAGCACATGGGAGGTGCTTCTCCCAGGAAGTGGTTTTTTTAAAAAAACCGGGAATCACTTGATTCCAATTAATGAAACTTTTTTAATACCAATACTATCCCTATTATTTTTACAATATGGCCAAAAAGCCTAACCCTACAATTTTTAAGCAATCCACACGTTTCATCCACCCTAGTTATCACGTCTTTGTCTCTGCCTCTATTCTTTCTCTGCAAAGGCTTCCCCCCTCTCTCGCTCAAACTCTGCAAGGCTATCATTCTTCAAGGTAAATCCTCTCTGTTCTCACTATATATGTTTATGCACTTCTATATTTATCTTGATATTTTTTATTTTAACTTTTCTCTTTTATCAGATAGTACTATGAAATTCTCATGCTTCTTGATTCACATATTATATCACTAATAGTTATTAGTAAAAATATTATCAGAATCAGAAATTGAATTTATGTGTGAGAGAGTGAGAGAGAGAGAGAGAGAGAGATGGGTAAAAGCTTGCGTATATGTCGATGCTATTATAAACACTTTCTTTTGCAATAACAGAAGGATATAGAAAGAGCTGTTTCCTATTGCAATTTGTTTAATTTGCAATCTGTTTCCTATTTGCAATCTGTTTGGAGCTCCCTTCCCCACATCATCAGACATAAGAATATGAAGATGAACGTGTAAGGCAATCTTCATTCCACATTGATGTCAATGCCATGTGGCTGTCTTTTAGAAATTAAGAGAGGGAGAGAGACACGTATAGACACATACCAGAACTATTGGTTTATGTATTAATGCTTAGTTTCAATTTGTTGTTCTGTCTGAGAACTTTTGGTTTATGTATTAATGCAAACGTGCTACTGTTTGTTTTTGTTTCTGTTTGATACTAGCTTCTGTTTGTTTTTGTTTTTTTTTCTTTTGTTTGTGCTTTGTCTTATATACTTGTATGTTGAGCAAAACTTCTTGTTATACTGTACAATCATCATTAATTTTTGTTCTTTGTCCAATTTGTTTATTAGAAAATGTCTAACAATATAGTGAACTCATCCCAAAATGAAAGTCGGGAAGAAAAAGAAAAACAAGAGAAAGCAAAATGGGATGACAAGGGAACTGAGGTTTTTATCAAGATTTGTGTTGCTGAGACGTTAGGTGGTAATCGACCAAGTAGTCATTTTAATAAGGTTGGATGGAAAAATGTTATAAAGAAGTTTAATGATATTACTAAAAGGAACTACGACTATAGACAATTGAAGAACAAATGGACTGGACTTAAGAAAGAATGGCAGTTATGGACAAGTTTGGTTGCAAAAGAGACTGGCTTAGGATGGGATCCTGTGAAGCAAACAATCAAAGCTACCGATGAATGGTGGGATAAGAAAATAAAGGTGAAATTTTTATTTCCTAAAGCTAATACTTAATTTGTAGTATTATATCAATTTTTAAAAATTTTAGTTCATATTATTACTGTAGGAGAAACCTGAGGTTGCAAGATTTCGAACACATGGATTGAGGGTGCTGCTCACGATGCACGTATATTTATGGAGGCCTTAAGAATACCGACACTGAAATTTCCACATCCACCTACTGGTTAGTAATCAAAATGTCATCAAGTTCAATATTTTCCTTTACTATTTCGCCTTGGATATGTTTCTTATATCAAATATGGCTAATAATACTAATATTGTTATTGATTCACATGTATAGGTAAATATTATCTGGTTGATGCTGGCTATCCACAAATGAAAGGATATTTAGGCCCTTATAGGGGTGAGCGATATCATCTTCCGGATTTCCGACGAGGAAGCCAACCAAGAGGGAAAAAAGAAATCTTCAATCACAGACATTCATCTCTAAGATGCACAATTGAAAGAACATTTGGTGTTTGGAAAAACCGATGGAGAATGGTACGTCAAATTCATAATTTTCCTTTGGAAAAACAAGTACAAGTCGTTATCGCTTCAATGGCTCTCCATAACTTCATAAGAATTCATTCAATGATGGATGTAGAGTTCCAACCATATGATGATGATGAAGAGTTACTTCCCCAAACAGATGATGGAATGACTAGTATGGAAGAGACTATTGTACAAGAAAATGTAACCCGTGCACGAGAGATGGATGACGAACGCGAGACAATTGCAAATCTTCTTATGTCTATTTGATATTTGTGTCGATTAACAATATATCTTCTCATCCCAAAAAATATTTATTCATGTTTTTTTTTCAAGAAGTATGATTTGAAGCTATAAATTTTCAATTTTCGTTTAAGAATGCCCAAGATATAATATTATGTGATTGGGGTTATCAATTTAAAAATGTTTGATTATAAAAATACCAAAAAAAGGCAACAAAAAAAAACTCTTTTTCTTTGGGAAGCCAAACGCTACGAATAACATCAAAATCACTTTTTTACAATATGAAAGCACTTCTATGTTGGTAGCCAAACGATGAACTGATTTTGCGCAAAAGTGCTACTAACATAAAGTGATTATGTTAAAATCACTAATGAGTAAAATCGCTTCTACATAATCACTCCCAAACGAGCCCTTAATCAATCCCTGCACTTTATTGCCCACTGATTGCCCTCACTTTTCTCTCTCTCCCGCAGCTCTCTTCCTCTCTCAGCGCTTTCTCTCTACATCGTCGCTCCAGAACCACCACCACTCCCTTTTTCCCTCTGTCGCGAAAACCTAAGCATCACTCTCTCTCTCTCTCTCTCTCTCTCTCTCTCTCTGCAGTCGATGTTAGGGTTTGTTGAGCGGGTTCTTGAAGGCCAATCTCTGCGTCCCTCAGCTGCCCGGCCAAGGCTGTTCCTTCCACAGCTTCCTCACCAATACCTACAAGCTTACTTTCATGGAATCTCCTTCTGGCATTAAGGTAGCGTTTTCAGTTTTCTACGTCTCTTTTTTTTTTAATTTTTACTTTCAGATCTTGAAATTAAGAATTATGGTTTGATTGAATATGAATATGAAATATTTGCTGCTTCTGTTGGCAATTTTCTAGTATTACATCTAGCGATTTAGGATCGGAAAGAAAGGCCTCTCCTCTCACTCAATTACATTCTTGGACTTGAATTTGTGCTTAGCTTAGAAATTTGGACATGTGTGGTTGTGTATACCAAATTGTCATACAATTAGATTCATTCTTAATGTGCTGCTGCTTTCTTACTCTTTGTTTTGTGTTTGTGCGTGCAGATTATCTTGGTTACTCATCCTGCAATCAGGTAACTGGTTCAGTTTCGATTATCGTGATGTAGTAAATGATCAATCTTCATAGTAACAAGTTTCATCTCCAATCAGGTAACTTGTTATTGTTAGTATTTTGTGAACTCTGTTAGAACCTGCCTACTTTTCTTTTTCTTTTCTATTGAATTAGTTTACTGGTGGCTTATCCATCTTTGAGTATAGTTAAATATGTAGTGAGTGGAGATATAGAAGGGTGTAGGACGTGGAAGGGTTTGAGACCGGGGGTAGTATTCAAGAGGCTACCTGCTCTGTCGCTCAAGATCTCAACCAATTGCAACTTAATACCTCAGGTTCG
>NW_007362504.1:0-21736 GCF_000346735.1 Prunus mume
GTGTAAAGAGTAATTTATGGGGTTCATATAGAATTACCCTATCACAAACCAGCTTCAATGACGCATTTTAAAAGCACGTCATAGATAATTACATTTAATGACGTGTATTTCTGACACGTCATTAAAACCATGTCATCAAAAAGCCTTTTTGTTGTAGTGTCGCTGTTTGCCAGTTGGATAACCTACGGTAAAAAAAACTGTTGGATCAAACCAACTCCATTTGTAAAATCAAAATACGATGAGTAAAAATCCGATATGCAATAAATTTATAAGAATGTATTCTTAGATTTTGTTATATTGTTATTATTATTTTTGTGTAAATACCAGTCCCCATACCCGAAGTGTGGGATTAATCTCCGCTCAAGTTTCAGCTTACCCTGGCCACAAAGTTCTTCCAACGGGTTTTGAACCTCTGCCATTGAGGCACCAAGTAGCTCGCCAACTGGAAGTGGTAGTTTATCAACCACACCACACCTTATGGTTTATTGTTCTGTTATTTAATATATATATATATATTAATGTATTTTTATGTTTTTATGGATTTTGTTTTATGTTAACATAAGAAATTGACTTCATATTTTCAGGTAATGGATAATCAAATAGGGTTCTTTAACCTTGTTTCGGAACGGCAAACAAAACATCCTCTATAGCGGTAAACACAACATCCTTCTCTGGAGCAATAAATACAACATCCTTCTTCAGAACGATAAACACAACATCTACCTCCAGAGCGATAGAAGCAACATCCTCCTCCGTAGCGATAGAAACAACATCCTCCTCATGTTCATGTAGCTTGTTTTCTTATGAAAACTGCTATAAAAAAGACATGCTCCATGAGTAGTAGAAATCGCCTCTAATAGTTGCCTAACAAATAACAAACAACATAAGCTAGTCATAGTTAAGATGAAAGAATAAAATAAATAATTAAAAAAACTTAACGAATAGTATTCCTCAAATAAGGAACGAGACAATCTCTCTGACTCTTGATTATAGTCTTGTTTTTATTCAAAGTTTTGTTCCTACATAAAAGTCAATATAGTATAATCAGACCATCCAAGTACCATCTTCAATATCAATACTATTACTCAAATTCAAACAAGCAATTTGTTTGCATAAAAATAGGATCCATGGGCATAAAACACCCTGGTGAGATACACGTGAGGTTAAATTAAAAGTTGTATCTAGCTTCTTCTCATATTCCTTAATCTTAAGCTAACTTATCCTTCAATGATAGGTTTAAGTTTTGTCTTTTTGATTAGATGAGGATGTACTGTTAAAAATGGAGTATGATTCACCTTTAGTATCCAGCTATTCATCATATTACTCCATGTATATATATATATATATATATATATATATTTGTGTGTGTGGTAGCTTTGAAAATAACATTGTTTTTTTTTTCTTCAACAAGAATAGTTTGACTAGCTAACATTATCGCTTGACTGAGTTTTCTTTGTTTTGGTTTTCTTTTTAGATATTCAGAGTTTGACAAACCTTATAACCACAATTATTCAGTGAATGAGTGATGACATTGACAACAACCTTCCTTAAATTTTGGTATTAATTAGATTAAAATTTACATTTTTAAATGTTTTCGAATTTGACTTTGGAGTTCTCTCATCCTAATTTTCTTTTAAATGGTGGAAAACTGTGTGGTATGAAGATGATGACCGTGATAAAGTTATACTAGCATCAGATGATGACCTTATAACAAATGTGGACCTAGCAAAGCTGGTTGGAATGTATGATTATTTGTGATAGCAATAGATAAATAAATAAAGTAGCATGGGAAATTATCCAAGTCAAATTAGGTCAAATGTTGGTATTTTCATATGAAAGCTTTAGCATCTATTAAATAGTTTAATGAGAAGCAAAAAAAAAAAAAAAATGAGAAGAATGTAAAATAACATAAGGGCATGATTAGTTCCTAATTTGGGATTATTTTGATGTGTATGTACATTGTGATTTTGACCCCAAAAAAAAAATTTATTTGTAGGAATGCACAAATCAAAATCAAATTCTTTGGTACTTACATATTTGACTCCTAAATTAAAATATCCAAGTAATTTGAATAACTCAATTTTATTTGTTTATTTTGAGTTTTGAATGCAACCTATAGATTTGTGAAGTCAGATATAGAACATAACAACTTTGCTGTGTTTGAGATTACATTTGAATTATCCAGCATTATGGTCAGCTTTAGAAAAAGACAAGTAATTTATGAAATGTATTACAACGGAGTACAAAACAATTAGTTCATAGGATCTTGTAGTTGAGTGCAAGATTTGGAAGTTTACCTTAACTACAAATTATTCCACTGAAAGATTTAGTTATGATGGCCAATTTCTCTTTAGAAAAAATGGTTCAGCTAAAGATGTTAAGGTGATTTATGTTAGTGCATTAGAGGAGTATACAGAGCGCGTGTTTAATTTGATATGTGCGAAAGCTAGAGACATCTTATACCCATTTTATTTTGCTTTTTCAAGCAAGACTTCCGTGAGAATGATGCGAGTCTTTGTTGAATTTTGGGCTCTATGTCCTTATAGATATGAGATGTCATTGTCAAAATGGTGTGAATTTTCCATGGTGGTCTTCATAGGTAGGACAGTTATGTTTTTTGTAGTGATGATCTAAAAATAATCGCGATAGAAAGAAATCTTAGTAACCTCAAAGTTCTAGTTTTTTGAAGAAGCATGACTTAAAGGGCTTTCGAACTATGTTAAAGTCCACTTTTGATTTGTTTATGAAATCAACATGGCCATAAATAGATGATTTTTTCAAATGTTTTGATGAATGTGCCACTATAAGGTGAGGTTTCTTAAGTATTTTAGGTTTGTTTTTATAAATATTCTTGATAATTGTCACTTCATATTTATTTGGTTTCAAATTAAACAAATATGGTCACTTCATATTTATTTGGTTTCAAATTAGACAAATATGGCCAAGATATGGCTGATATTTGTTTAATTTCTTGGCCATATTTGTCTAATTTGAAACCAAATAAATATTAAGTGACAATTATCATATTGCCAACTAATGGTGATTTGATATTGATTTGTCAAGGATATTCATGAGCTAGAAAAAGGAATTATTATGCAATTAGAAGTCTTGCACGCCAAGAGAAAGAGGATCAAGAGAAGAAGAAAGTCATCAACTCTCCCAAAAGCACAACATATACAATATGCTTCCCACATCAGTCTCATTTATGGCCAATATGCTTCCCAAGTAGTCTGGACGTGACATTTCAGTTGTGATTGTTCTCATCTCTTGCTCAAGTTCTTGCCATCTTTTGGCTTAATTTTCAAGTTCTAACAGGTTATCACCAAGCTCTCTGACAAGAAGTTGAACTTTCCAGGCGTTTTGACTAGTTTCCACGCGATCTGAGGCGATCTCAAATGGTGATAGTCGTGATTTCGACCAAATCCTTTTTTTTTTTGGCACCTTTTGTTGCTTTCTTTTACTTTCCATTGATTTCATTCTTACTACTAGGAAAATAATAAAGTCCTCATTTGGCTTGAGGCATAGAAAAGAACCAATCTGAACTAGTTCCCCTCTCATAGCACAGTGATTTGATTAGAAATCAGTTTATCCGAGGCGCATATTGTTAATATATTCATATTTCTATTAGGCTATTTCTCGCACTAATGGTGGCACGCTCTCACAATTTGATCTATTGGCCTATTTCATACTAACTCCATTTTTAAGATAAAAAAACGACGAGCACAAATCTATGACGCAATAAATATAAAATAATGTGTTTTTTCTTCATTTTGTTGAGCCGTTTTCTGAATCTACGGCACACGAACATGAAGAAAATCCATAAAATCTGGACAATAATTCATAACAGCTTCATTTACTTCATCAGCTAAAACAAAAGGCTTGTACCTAATTTCCAAGTAATAGTGGTACACATTCCTCCAACAACAAAAAAAAAAAGAAAAAGAATTCCCTACCCCTTCAGGCATCACTGTCACAACTGGATTAGGAGCAGGATCCCCTTTCTCTGGGCGATGAGGAGGAAGCTGATGAGTGACGATTGCCCTACCTTTTAAAGGGGGTTTGGAACTCAGGCAAATCATTTTTTTTTTTATTTTTTAAATAGCTACAAGTAAGATGGGGTCTTCTCATTAGATTTAGGGTGGTTCAAATGGCGAGAATAGGTAAGTTGATATTCCGGTGAAAGATCAAGGAGAGGCTATTGGGGGTGTGGGTGGGGATGGGTTAGCTTAGGGTGGGGTTGGGGGCTGCTAGGGCGGGGGAAGAGGAGCAGGTAAAGAACGAGAGTTTGTTTTTCCTAATTTTTAAAATTTTTTTTGGTTATTTCGAAAAAAAGGATTTATAATTTTTTTAAATTATTTGTGGACCCACATGCACATCAGCAGTTAACAGAAAAACTAACGGGAACTATGAAAGTGATAGGAAATTAAATTTCAGATACGAAAGTGAGACAAAAAAAAGTTCATGTTGCAAAGTGAGTTTGTAAACTTCAAGGTAATAAAGTAAAATTGTACATGGGGTGGCACCACAGTTGAAAAGTGGGCCAAACTCTCCCCTCCCCGCAAGTGCACCTGGGTTTGATTCACGCATTAGAGACTGACTTTTCTACTTTTGTAGTATATCTGGTTTTGTACTGCATGAATGGTACTTGTTTAAATTTTTTTGCCAAAGTACAAAGCACTCTTCCATACTTTTGTACTTGTAGTATATCTGGTTTTGTACTGTTGTAAGAAAAATTATTTGGCTTTTGGAAGTTCTTATTCTTACCTCCATGTTTTCTATGCACTCTTATGGTCTGATTATATTTTTGTACAGGTTGAAAAAAAGTTAAAGTTCGTATTGAATCAATAGATGGGCTTTGAAGCTACTGAATTTTATAGCTGGAGTAAATCAATTATTATCTGAAGGATTGACGCGTGAGTTGCCATTGTAAGTTAAACCATCTCTTGTCTTTGAGAAAGCAATGGGTTAATATAAAGGTTTATCTTTCTGTTTATAAATTTATCTTTGTTGTGAACTTGTGAAAATTAATTAGATAAAGGTGGTTTCTTTAGCATGTGTGTTAATTTGATATTATTGGGTTATCATATCAAGATTGTAGTGCCTTTAAGTTAGTGTACATCTTGGCATGTAGCATGATGGAAATGATCCATAATACACATGATAGATAGATAAAAGATTAAGGAAAATTGTATCGTCTTACCTATAGTGAGTTGAGACTTACTCCTTTTAAATATGCTTCATGCTTCTCTCAAATTGATAACATTTATATATTGGTATGTCAGAGTGGCAGATATGCTCTTGTACTTTAGACTTTAAGTTAAATCTCTCTCTCTCTCTCTCTCTCTCTCTCTCTCTCTCTCTCTCTCTCTCTCTATTAGTTTATTGCTGCTGTATGTTGATATTATTGTATGCTGCTGATTTTTGTATTGATAAATAATTAGGTGCTGATTTTTAAATATTAAAAGAAGGATGGACCAATTTGAGCAGTTGCCTAGTAATAGTAATGAAGTATGTTCTTCTTCCGCATCCGCTTCCGCTTCCGTATCATCACCATCACCTACTATACCAATAACCCAACCTCAAGCCCAAACACCTCCTCAACAAAGTGGTCTTCCACAATTACCTCCTTTAGAGACTAGAAAATCATCAAGAGAAAAATCGGAGGTGTGGGATCACTTTGAGAAATATGATGATGTGGTTAAGACCGTGAAGAAGGATGGTAGCAAATCTTTGACAAGTAAAAAGAGAGCTAGGTGCAAGTATTGCTTTACTAGTTATGCCGCGGACCCCAATGTGAATGAGACGTCAAGTTTAAAGAAACATATTGAGTCTATATGTAAGAAATACCCTGGGAGTGTTGGAAAGGATAAAAGGCAAAAGACCTTGTTGTTTGACCAAGCACTTGGTGGTCTTTCAACAACCGGGCATACTAAAAAAGATTGGTTAAGGTCTTGTGTAGAAATGGTAGTGATGGATGAGTTGCCTTGCACAAAAGAATTTCGAATTTTTGTGTCATTGCTAACCACAAGGGAAACTCAATTGGTAAACTCCTCGAGACTTGTTTGCTTCATTGGGATTTGAAGAAGATACTCACAATCAAGGTCGATAATGCTTCTTCAAACACGAATGCAATAGATTACTTGAAGTCAAAGATGGGTCATTGGAAGAATGGTAGTCTTGTATTGGAAGGAAAGTATATGCATGTGAGGTATTGTGCTCACATTGTCAATTTGATTGTTCGAGATGGCTTGAAAAAACTAGAGAAAAGCATATTGACAATAAAGAATGCGGTTAGGTATGTAAGATCCTCTCCACAAAGGTTAGAGGAATTTAAAACATGTGTTTTGAAGGAGCGAATTAAATGCAAAGGGCTTGTAGTGTTGGATGTTCCAACTGGGTGGAATTCAACATATTTGATGTTGGATGCCGCTTTGAAGTTTGAAAAGGCCTTTGTAAGAATGGGAGAAGATGATGATGCCCCATTTGCTTCTTGGTTTGGTGAAGATGAACCGGTTGGGGAAGATGAGGGGATGGTTGCATCTCATAGGCCTAAAAAGAGGGTAGGGCCACCAACTAAAGAAGATTGGAACAATGCACTTACCTTTGTCAAATTTTTAAAGGTATTTTATGATATGACATTGAAGATGAGTGTTTCTTTGCATCCGGCTTCTCACACCACCTTTCATAATTTGATTGCAATTGAGGGTGAAATTGGTGATTTGTTCTTTGGAGAGCAATTACCAAGTGAAATTCACACCTCCACGGTTTTGAAAGATATGACATGTAGCATGAAGGTGAAATTTGAAAAGTATTGGGGTGACCTTGATAAAGTGAACCAACTTTTAATGGTAGCACTTGTTCTTGATCCTCGGTACAAATTGGGGAATTTGGAGTTTGTATTAAATAGGAGGTTTGAAAACCCACAAGATGCTACTAAGAAGAAAAATGAAGTGAAAGAGCTTTTAATGAAGCTTTATGAGGAGTATGCTATCCCACCACCTCCTACTCAATGCACTAGTGCTAATGGTGATACTAGTTCTACTAGTAGTATTACTAGAACAAGTTCTAGCAAAAAAGGAGGAGGAAAGCACCTTTGGGAAATGGAAGAAGGTTGGATAAAGAATCTCAAGCAAGTAACACCGTGATATTGGAGCATAAAGTTGATAGGTACTTAACCGACCCAATTGAAAAAATGGTTCCCAACTTCGATATTTTGAAGTGGTGAAAATTGAATGGGGTTAAATATCTGAGTTTGTCACTTATTGCAAAGGATGTGCTTGATATTCCTGTATCAACAGTGGCTTCGGAATCATGCTTTAGCACGAGTGGTCGGGTGATTAATTCATTCCGTGCTTCTTTAACTCCTAAGATTGTGGAGGCCTTAATTTGTTCTCAAAATTGGTTAAGGTCCGATGACATCTCCGTTATACAATATGAGCCAACCATTCAAGAAATGGATTTTTATGAATTCATTGAGTAAGGTATTTGTTTTTAGTTTTATGTGATTTAATGATGTATACTATTACTATATATATAGTTTGCATGTTTGCCTAATGTTTTAATGTGTTTACGTTTTTATTTGTAGATCTTGCAATTTTACTAGCACCTACCAACTCAAGTCCTTCTACGTTTCAGTGATCATTTAATATGTGAAGCCTTCATTAGTATTATGTTTTAATTTTTGGCTTATATTTCAAACTTCTAATTTGGTTTGTAATTTAATTATCAATTTTTACATTAGGTTGTATAATTCTTAAGATTATATGTTTGGATTGGATAACCATGTTTTGTATGTTTGGATTGTATGGCCACATTTTGTATTTGGAAGTTAAAATGCGTATGCTTGGCATGTAGAAATTATTTAAGTTGAGGTCAAATTTTTACAAGAATCTGAAACATGGCCGATCTTATATGCTACTGAAGCCCAACACAAACAGAATTTTTTTTTTTATTTTAAAAAAACCTTGCCCAAATCAGAAAATCGGACCGGGCAAGCCAATTCGATTTGGTCCGATTTTTCCACTGTTTTTACTAAAAATCGAACCGAACCAGATTGAATGAACAGTGCCGATTTCAGTTATGGTTCGAGCTCTGCACCGGACTGTACCGGACCGTGCCCATCCCTTCAAATGACCAAAAAAAAGGTAGTAAAGTAAAATTATCCTATAAAAAATAAATTTTTTTTAAAAAAAAAACAGAAAAACTACGTCCATAATACAAATGTTGCAAAACGTCTGGGACCCTTTGTTCTTACCCAATATCCTAGTCACCAATTCACCAACGATCCAAGACGTCCACAAATGGATGCTTTGTCAGCCGTCGTTCTCTTCCCATACCCCAAATTTTGGTACAGCCCAAAGTCCCAACTTCTCATACTCACGGAGGAACACTGAACAAACAAGCATAACTCGGCTTTCCAGATCTCCCTCACTTCCTCCTAGTCGCAGACTCACAATGAATCACGCTCTTGCCATCATTTTCACCACCCTAAGTACCCACCCAACCCAACATCTCTTTTTTATCTGCTCCGTTCTGTTTCGTTACCGGGAAAATGTAGAAAAATGATAAGAGAATTGAAATAAGTTGTTTTGATCATAGTGTCTGGCTTATGAACATAGGCCTAGTACAACTATTTTTCTTACTTGTGATCATATAACCCATTAAACGGATGATTAAGTTCTCAAACTAATGATGGAGCTTCTCAATCTTCCACCTTTTTCAGGCTTGCTCAAAATGGCAGTAGCTGAAGAGGAATTTTGCTCTGCTCCTTCAATCGTTGACTCGGGTTTGAACTCGAAGCATTTGTATTGGAAGGTCACCAATCCCACACTTTCTCCTTCTCATCTTCAAGGTCAGTATATAGAAATCTGTATTTTGCTTGCAAGTTGCAATTATATGTGAAGGTGGATTTTGTTGGTGATTATTAGTTTGTAGAGTAATCAGAAGCCTGGAGCTGGGTTGGTTTATCTTTAATCCCACGACATATGTTTGGTTGCTGCGGAGAGAGGAAAAGAAAAAAAAGTCCAATTTTGGCCAAAATTTTGCTTATAAAAAAAAATGTTGAAAGTAAGAAAAAGTTCATGGGATGCTTTGAGACTGTGTAATTGCATGTTTGGTTTAAGTAGCAATCAGAGGGAGCTAAAAATGAGACTTGTTAAACTTCATTCTGTGTTACGTTTTCTATTTTGTTTCTTAATATTATTTACAACCAAAATGCAGCTAAGGGAAATTTAAATATTAGCTGAGGTTTATTTGGGTTCTTTCTTCTCAGACTTGCCAGGATTCACTCGTAGTGTTTACAAACGGGACCATGCTTTAATAACACCGGAAAGTCACGTCTTTAGTCCTTTACCTGAGTGGTACTTTCTACTCTGCATTATGATAAAAGTTCCTCTTCACTGCTGCAGTAATACAGATTGCTCTTCGTTATGATATATTGTTAGAATGGTTCTTCTTCACTGTTACAGGACCATGACATTGGGAGCCTATTTGATAACACCGGCTATGGGCTCACACTTTGTAATGTACCTTGCGAAGATGCAAGGTTGGATGCACTGTGCGATGGTTGTGTCATTCATATTACTACATGGAATTGGAATTTGTTAATTGACGTTTATTTTCTCTAATGTGCAGAAAACTCACTATCTGGACTCCCTCCATATGATGCTGAAAGGTGTGGGCATCTTCTTTTTCTCATTTTTTATTTTTGCTATAGGATACTTAAGTATAAGATTTCAGGATTTACTTCATAACTTTATTACTCTCTTATTATTTCCTACTAGCTAGGTTCATATTTGTGGTTCAGGGTGCTGTCACTCTCACTAATGTCTCTGGTATTAGCCACAAATTAACGGTAAGAAAGCTCGATATATTTTCATCATGAGATTGCTAGTTTTGGTGGATATTAAATGAATGACTCATTATTAATTTAGTACATTTGTCCTTTATTTTTCTTTTCACATATAAATCATGTTTGGGTCACCTATTTTTTGCACATAATCGTATTTATTGTCACTTTTTAAAGTTACACATATTATCCATTTATAACATGTATATATATTTCGCAACTATCCTATTTCTTAATGTGCTTTTATAATATGTTGTGTTTCAACTATCCTGTGTACGTTCTGTTTAACTCACCCACTAGGGGTTGTCTAATAACATTCCTTTAAAGAGATCACAGAAGTGAGGATCCATGTGAAAAAGAAAACTTTGGACGCTGATTGGTAGCAACAAGCATGAAGAGAAAGGTTAAAGGGTATGAAAGAGAGAATGAACAGAACGGAAAATGAGAGGGGAGAAAAGAGAGGATGGAGGAGAGAAGCTTTATAGAAATTGATCCAAACTTGATATATGAACATCTTAACACCACTTAATTTCTACACATTGATTTTTGGCATTAGAATTTATAAGTACAATGAAGGCAGCTAGAAGTCTGATATATTATTGAATTGTGTGAAAGAGAACATAAAAGTGTGTCATTATTTATCAACTTCTGCAACACCAATTACTAGTACTAGTAGGAATTTATTACATTGTTTTTATAGGCAATATGAATGCTACAAGTATGCATTTATTGCACCAACCAAGGACTCTAGATATCTGATAGAATGCTACTTTGCTCCTAGTGCTTTTCGTAATGATGTTCCAAGTATTTTTCCTTTGTGGTAGAATAATGACATATCTAATTATCTGTGAGGTGGTAGTGCTCGGGCAAATTTTCATTTAGAGGAGAAAAGAAGTCTGATTTCGTTCATATATGAAACACAGGTGGATTCATATGCTTATTTGCCTCCTAATGTTGATCATTCCCTCAAGTGTGATGGATCTGCCACTCTTGTGGTATTTGAAAGAAGGTTTGTCTCCCCATGCATTATGATTGCTTGATGAACACATAGTACACTCAAAATCAACCTTACATGGCACTAATGCTATCTCAAAAATTCAAATGGAGTGAAAAACTTCATCTGTCCTAGACAGTTTTCTTGATAATGAAACACTACTGAAACCAATAATGTTTTTCTTAGGAGGTCACGATTTTACTCATCTCATTACCATTTCCTCACTTTCCAATTAACCATCATAATACTCTTCAAGTGGCTAAAGTGCTCTTTGATGCTTCCGTATAGGCATGCTTCTCTGGAAAACCAACCTACTGAGCAGATTGTAGGTTCAACAGACCAGCAGCCACTCTTGGAAACTCCAGGGGAGGTAAGTACTAGATTTTTCTGTAGGTTTGTTTTGATTTTGTATATCATTGCAATTTAAAATAAATTCAGAAAGAACCACCTATGGAATTACATTGTGGATGTCTAGAATTCAATCCTTGAAACATGTTAGTGAGGAAATCTCTCCACCAGATATAATTTTCTTCTTCTTGCGAATTAGATTATTTATGTTTTTGAGAATTAAGTAATGCTTAACTGTACCTTGTTGATACACACTGACATTTAATATATACATTCTTATTGTTTAACTTTAGTTGGGTCTGGTGATGATGATATATTTAAGACTTCATAGCCTTGTCTTTCACTAATTTTTTTACCCATTATTAGGTCTTTCAATTAAGGAAGCTTATTCCAACATCTATACCTTATGACTTCAATATCCATGTAAGTCATCATTTACTTATCTGTGTCCAATCTTTGTATTCATGCTCGCCACCCTCTGTAATAGTTTTCAGCATTTTTGGGACCTTTCCTGCAGATTATGGATTTCCAGCCTGGGGAATATCTTAATGTGAAGGTATTAGTCTGTTCCTTGCTGGTTAAGTTTATTGTTTTGTGTTCCATGATTCACATTCAGAAACTTTATATTGGACTTTAAATTTTGTTTCTTTTGGATTGGAATTAGTTTAAGTTGAGGTATGCTGATCCTCTTGACTTTGGTTTGGTCACTCCTGGAAAGAAACATAAAAGTTATTGAAGCTTAACGCCATACTCATTTTGCCCTTTCTGGTGCTGGCTTTCTTTCTTTTTTCTTTAAAAAAAAGTAATACTTCTTTCTCTTAATAACTATTGTTGAGTAACTGACTTGAAATTATCTGTTAAGGCTATCCTCAATATCCAAAGAGTTCTTTGTGATGACATATTTCTACCGCCCATTACTATTGGAATGTTTAGCTAATAAGCATGATATCTATTTTGTTGCTTGCCTCAACCAATCAAGAGAAGCACTGGAATCAACAATTGCCCACTAATGATTGAACCTACAATCACTTAGTGAGGAAGCCCTGAAGTTTTTGAAAAGAAACATTCAATTGACTTGTGAATCACTATTTATTTTGTGAAAAGCTTTGTTTAAAACTTGTTGAAATTTGTTGTACTTGTAATATTTATTTGGGTCTCCAGCTTGAAAAGACTTTCCTGTCAAACATTGTAGGAGGTCCATTACAATCAGCATGGTTTGCTGCTTCTGGAGGGACAGGGTATTTATCGCTTAGGTGATAGCTGGTAAGCGTTCCGTTCACTGTTGATACTGCATGAGATTTTACTTTCATTACTTGCTCGGCAATTTTATAAGGTATGGTTATAATACCATGCTTGCAAATGCAAATGGAATCATCAATGAAACTAAGAAAGTGAAAATCATCACAGAAATTGCACTTTTTGCTGAATAAATGAAAGAATATACTCCTCACATGACACATCCCTAAAAATCATACCCGTCAACTCTCCAGGTGGATCACTCTTTGTAAACAGTCCATCGAAAATAGTTGCCCATAATATCAACCATAGATTCTACTTCTTGTGCCTGAAATCAGTCCCTGAAAATAAGATGACGGCATATAAGTTTTGTACCCCTTACCAATCATAAAATTTCTGAGGAGCCATTTCTTCCTCTTCTAGAGTGTGGCAATCAAATGAATTGCTTGTTGCAGTGGTTTTTCTTATCAGTTTTCAACTTATGACAGCATTCTACCTGCTGTTCTAAGTTTTGTACCCCTTACCAATCATAAAATTTCTGAGGAGCCATTTCTTCCTCTTCTAGAGTGTGGCAATCAAATGAATTGCTTGTTGCAGTGGTTTTTCTTATCAGTTTTCAACTTATGACAGCATTCTACCTGCTGTTCTAAGCTTTACCTTTACCGATACTTTAATAAAGTCTATTCTCATTGCATCTTTTGATGACTATTCTGTAAATAGGTACCCTGTTCAAGCAGGTGATGCCATTTGGATGGCACCGTTTGTGCCTCAATGGTGAGTGAGGAAAGAAATGCATAATTATTGATTTCCATTTAATTTACAAAGAACTTTTTTCTTTCTATTTCCACGTTGTAATGTAACCAAAGCAAATAGATTTGTAATGCAATTTGCAACTTCTACAGGTATGCTGCATTGGGCAAAAGCCGGTCACGATATTTGCTGTACAAAGATGTGAATAGAAATCCACTGTAGTCACATATATCGTTAGGATGTCAATTTATACTGTTTATCAAGACAGATTTGTGTACTGGAACGCAAATGGCAATCTTCCATAGCCTCTAAATTTGGTACATTTATGGATTAGCTAGTAATTTTGATGTTGTCTATAGATGCATTTAGTTGTAACAGATAACCTGATACAGAAGACCCTTTCTGTGGTCTTACACTAGAAATTTCGGGGTGACAAAAACACTATAGAATTAGAATTGGAAAACGGGTAAGAACAATTCAACATTTAACCTGCATCACCACACAATACTGTTTTTGTCCCACACCACAATTATCTCTTGATCTTTCCAAAAATCTACCCTAATTCAACCATGCTATCAATGGTTTGTTTGTAAGTAATTCTAGGAGAGCAGAATCACTTATGGGGAGGAATATTTATGACGATAATCAAGTGGCTGAATGAGTTCCAATTTAGATGAAATTTTGCACGGATGTTGACGGATTAAAATCTCCTACCCTACTTCTAGGCCTAGCTATAGGTTAGCTTTCTGCTCGATGACAGGTTTTGTATTGTCTTCAGAGCCAGTCAAACCGTTCATTTCCTCTTTTCAGTCTTAGAGGAAAGCCTTTGATATTATACACATAATAAAAAAAGTTCTGAAATTCTACTTCATTAACAGAAAATAATTTTTTATTTTTTTTATTTTGGGTCAACAAAGATATCATAAAAGCCAACCGGCAAAGGCCCAAGGGGGAGCCAAACCCAATCAAACAAACAGAGCAGACACACCAAACCAACGAACTAAAAACAAGCCAAAAGAACAAAACAAACGAAAAACCACACAACAAAAGATTAAGCACCAGGCGGAGGGCAAGGAAGACCATCCCGAGACAAAATATGAACTAGAGAGGATGGAGGTCGCACAAGCCACGACTCCAAGCACATCCCCTTCCTGGCAAGCGAGGCAACGGCTTCCGCAGACCGGTTCGCTTCACGGGGCACCCATGCCCAATTCAGATTTGTGAAAGAGGCTTTAAGAAACCTAATACCTTAAGGATAGGATACAACTCCCAATTAGAGGAAGAAACATCCCTCTGAACAGAATTAATAGCCACTTGAGAATCAGATTCCACCACAACATTAACCAAATTCAACTCTTTAGCTCTCAAAAGACCATGTTTCAGGGCCATAACTTCAGCCATAAGTGGAGATTGGGCATGCACCGGGGCAGCAAGACCCCAATACAAGAACCAGCAATCTTTCGAATAATAACTCCCAACTCCAGCCATAGCAGAACCAGACTTCCAAGAACCGTCAGTATTAATCTTAACGTAGGAAGAAATGGGGGGTAGCCAATGAGAAGGATGAGGAGAAGAAATCTGAATAGGAATACCCACTGACCCAAGAACTGGCTTCTTTGTAACATTCCAAAATTCCGACACCGCCAAACAAGCACGAGATCTAGTAGCTGCAGGCACAATTGGGATATCATTGTAAACAAATTTACATCGAGCCTTCCAAATATGCCAACAAGTGAAAGCAACAACCGACAAAATCCACCTAGAATTGGGTGAAAACATACTCTCCCCTCTCAAGAGACTGCCCAACCATCTATCCAAAGAAGTAAAACATTGCAAATCCACGCGATAGCCAATTGCACTTCCAAACCAAACACACGCTGTCCAAGGACAAAGGACCAGCATATGTTCAATTGATTCAGGACTCTCCAAACAAATAGGACATAAATGCCAAGAGGACAACTTACGCATATAGAGATTTAAGAAGGAAGGGAGAATATTAAAGACCGCTCACCAAAGAAATTGTTTCACTTTCGGAAGGGTTTTGGACTCCCAAATGATCTTCCAAGTATCAAGAGAAATGGTATGTGAAGAATGTGCATTAGCCAAGGGACACCTGATGTTTTGATTCACAATCCAATTATAGCCTGACTTCACAGAAAAGTTACCGGACTTGACCCATGGCCAAACCAGCCGGTCACCAGAAACAGACCCCCCGATCGGAATAGCCGTAATAGCATTAAGCTCATGTTGGGAGATAAGATGAGCAATGGGTAACAGATTCCAAACTCCATGATTCCAATCAATTAACTCACACACCTTTGACAGGAGCATCCAGAGGAACAGGGAGACAAGGTCGCAAATAACCACCTGGGATACCTGGGATCCATTTATCAGCCCAAATTGAGGTAGAAGATCCATTTAGAATCTGCCAATGAGCTCCAGAAAGAATAATATCCCGTCCCACTAGAATGCTTGACCAAGCCCACGAAGCACGGCCTCCTTTTTGAGCCTCCAAAAAGCTGCAATCAGGAAAATATAAACCTTTAAGAATTTGGACCCATAAGGCACCCGGGTTGCAAATAATCCTCCAGGCTTGCCGAGCAAGCATAGCATCATTGAAATAACCAAGGTTTTTGAAACCCATCCCTCCAGCTGCCTTAGATAAACCCATCAGCTCCCAACGCTTCCAATGAATTTTATTTCCCCCTTCTGAATTATTACCCCACCAGAAATTAGCAATAAGTGAATCAATTTCACGACATAGAGTAATTGGAAGTTTGAAACACGACATGGGGTAAGAAGGGATAGCAAACAGAACAGCCTTTATCAAAGTCTCCTTACCAGCTTGCGATAAATGTTTTTGCTTCCAACCTTGGACTTTCCCCAAAATGCGCTCTTTAGTATAATTAAGAGCCTCTTTCTTAGACCTTCCCCAAATAGTAGGTAAACCAAGATAATTCCCAGGACTGTCTGCTTCTTTGATCTAAAAAATCCAACATAAATCCTTTCTAACCCATAAAGGGGTATTAGGGCTGAAAAAAATATTAGATTTATCAAGATTGATTAATTGCCCAGAAGCCAAACAATAATCAAACAATATTTCCTCCATCACAACACAATTATGATTTGTAGCAGCAAGAAAGAAAACAGAGTCATCAGCAAAGAACAAGTGGGTCAACATAGGACAACGATTATGCAGATAAATTCCCTGAAGCTGACCCAAAGAGCTGTTGTAACTTATCATATTAGATAAAGCTTCACTGACAAGCAGAAACAGGTAAGGAGAAAGTGGGTCACCCTGATGGAGACCCCTAGAAGGGCAAAACTGAGACCCAACTTTTCCATTCAACATCACAGCAAATGAAACGGAGCTCACACACCTCATAATAAGAGAAACCCACTGGTCATTAAATCCCATCTTGTACATCATAGCCTGCAAAAAATCCCACTCAATACGGTAATAAGCTTATTCATATCCAGTTTCGGGCCTAACTCAAACTTACATATCGATTTTTTTAATCGCAAGTGATGGAATGCCTCATGAGCCAGAAGAACATTATCTTGGATCTGACGGTGGGGAACGAAGGCATTCTGGTGTGAAGAAATGATATTTGGAATGATAACCTTCAACAGATTCGCTAAAATCTTTGCCAAAAGCTTATAACTATTATTGCATAGACTAATAGGCCTAAATTGCCCCAATTCTTCAGGATGTAGGACCTTTGGGATCAGAACAATATGCGTCATATTCAAATTAACGATTTGATGTCCAAAATTGATGAAATCAGAAGCTGAATCATTCACCACAGAACTCACAGTAGACCAATAACGTTGGTAAAACAAACCGGGGAAGCCATCAGGCCCCGGTGCCTTAAGGGATCCTAACTGAGCCGCAGCAGCTTTAACCTCATCCAAACTCAGGGGACGAGTCAAGGAGTCATTCATATCCGCAGACACAATAGAAGGAGTACACAAGAGAACTTTACTCCAATCACGGGGACCAACAGTTTTAAATAAGTTCCGAAAATAATCATCAAAAGCTAGATGAATGGAAGGTTCAGTTACTAACCAATTACCCGACAATGACTTGAGTCTCAAAATTCGATTATACTGCCTCCTTTGAAGAGTAGAGATATGAAAGAATCTTGAATTAGAATCACCAGAAGTGAGCCATTTTACACGAGACCGTTGGTGCCACAAAATCTCTTCTAACTCCCACAAGGAATCAATAGAAGAAATAATAGTATCTGCATGCACCCTTACATCAGCATCATCCATAAAATCTTGCAACCCTTTCAACTCCCCATAAAGAAAATCAATTTGAAATCTACGATCCTTGAACTTCAGTTTGCTCCATTTTCGAAGCTTCAATTCACAAGACTTGAGGCTCAAATCCCATCTAGACAAGTTATCCCCATTACTAGTTAAAACCCAACCCTGCTGCACCACACTCTCGCACTCAGGATCCTCAGCCTAAACAGCCTCAAACCGGAATGGTTTAGGCCCAGCAATAATGCGAGAAGAAGTTTCACCTAAAATAGGACAATGGTCTGACCCCATCATAGGACAGTGACCTGAGACTCAGGCCAGGCAATTAACCATTCCTCATTTACCAGCCCTCTATCATCCTTTCTTGAATAAAAGAGCCATCCACATTATTATTTTGCCAAGTAAACCGCTGCCCAATATACCCAAGATCCAACAAGGAATTGGAGTCCATAAATCTCTGAAGATTGCGGGGAGTAGAGTACAGAATAGGATTTCCACCAGACTTTTCATGTTGCCATAACAATTCATTAAAATCTCCAGTACACAACCAGGGAGTATTATTATTCCAGAAAAACCGATCCAATGAATCCCAAAATCTAGCTTTATCCCTATAGTGCGGAGGACCATAATCCCAAGAAACACGAGCCAAAGAAGAGTCAGAGGCATTAGTGACAATAGTATCAATCATGTTTTTAGTTGCAGAAAGAATCTCAACTTTAACATTGAAATTCCACCAGAGACCCAAGCCCCCAGAAAGACCTTCTGCATCCACAGTGAATCCAAACATATATCCACACTCCAAATGTAGCTTCCCCATTCTAGAACCACCAGACTTGGATTCCATCAGAAAAACAATAGAAGGTCGATGCCTCCTAATTAACTCCTTTAGTGACCGAATTGTCAAGGAAGAGCCTAGCCCTTGAGAATTCCAAACCAAATAACTCATGGCGATGATGTGGCTGTTGAAGGCCAGCCACCACCGCCCGAGAAGCCACCCCTCTCCAAAGAAGGAATTATCTCAACTTCACTATTATCCAAAGATAAATCATCACAATCAACTGAAGGAACCCTTACCTCGCTGAAGATATCATCACAGAGGTCCATTGATTGAAGAAATCTATTTCTAACACTTCTGCTCCTACCCCACCTACCCTTTCTAATTTTTGGTGAAAAATTGTGACTTCCAGTAGACATGGCCAATTGGAAAGGCTGAGTTGCAATTTTTGGTTTTTTCCTGATAGGTTCCTCAGGAGAGGAACATATATTAAGAGGCCTTTTAGATTAAAATATGGGAGGAGGGGAACTGGGTTCAGATACTACAGGTGTATGTTGAATAGGAGGAGGTTCAAAAAGTTGGATTTCTCCAAACATGCGGGCTGGCAAACCCCTGAATTGCCAATAGTGTGGGCTTGGATACCAGCCATTGAGCCCAAGGGTAAATTCCAACATGTAGGCCCAGCAAAAACACTATCATTCGGCTCAGAAATAAACAATCCCAGATCAATCCATTTTCTAACACATGCATCAGCTGAGAAAATAGGTCTGCTGCCCGAAGCACCCTCATTGGACCCAAATCTAGCTACTGGGCCCTCACTATTAGGCACAATAGACAATCTGCATGCACTGGTTCCTCTTCTGACATCTGATGGCGGGAAAGCCGGAATAATATCAGGATTAGCAATATGAAACACGCCGTGTTCACATCGTTTAACACGCTCAGGGTGAACATGAACACCACTCGCAATAGAAGCATCGACTGTCCTCCTAGTAGCCACCGCACGACGCCGTGACTCCACTGGCAACTGGATAGGAGGAGAAACATCCAGGTCTCGAGATATCCTGGCTTTCATCCAGGATCCATATTGGCGCCTCCCATCTTCATCATCAACAACGCTTTCAAATTTGCAATGATCAAGTCCATGACCAAGACGACCACACTGGAAACAGAAATTAGCCAATCTTTCATAGAGAAATTCCACCCAAGACTGAGTTTGATCAGGGCGTAAGAGCCAAATACCCAAAGGTAATGGATTCAAGGCATTCAGTTCCACCCTCGAACGAAAATACCCCCTCATCCCCCCAGGTTGGTCAGGGTCTTCAAACCCAATTAGCCTCTCAAATTGTGCTCCAATCAAGCCCGCAGTTTCCCCATTCATTTGTCCCCTTGGAACCCCATGGGCATGTACCCAATAAGAGATTAGACTAGGGTTCAGCTCTTCCAGAGCAAGAGTTAGCGGCCAATACTGAACACAGAACGCAAACCCCATAATCGTCCATGGACCTCCGTCTACAATTTTCCTAGCAGCCTCTTCATTATCTAATTTTATAGAAAAAATTAAATCTTTGACATCCACGATTTGAACATTTCCAAAGGCAGCCCAGGCACTTCTAAGCATACGTTTCACAACCCCAATATTTAGAGGTTTATCAGCAATCAAAGAACCAAACAGGGTAACTCCGGCTCTGAGTTCCTGTAAACCTAGAGATGTCCCCATTTGAACCGCAAGTTGGTCAGGTAGTCAAACCACCCTCCATCCTCCCAAAACTGGTAAAAAAAATCCAAAAGAGTAAGATGAGATTTGAACAAGACGTATAAATTGCTACCCATGTTAAGACGGTTGAACAGGTTTATGCTTTGAGTAAAGAACATGAAACATGTCAGTTGCTTAATCTTGAGTCAATTAAGAAACATAAAAATGATGGTCATAATTTCTTGCATATTGGTTTAGTTAAAGTTGCAGTTAAACCCCTAACTAGATTAGGATTAAAAGCTTCCATTTTGTTATGCTTGCGTGATGCTAGATTTACTGAGTTTAGTGATAGTACTTTAGGAATCATTGAGTCAAGTTTGTGTAATGGTCCAGTTCATTTTGATTGTTATCCTGATTTTACTGTTAGCATAAGTGATCCTCATATTCTTAAGACATTAACTCTGAATATTAAGACTTCTGGTTATAATGTCCTTCTAGGAACCCAACCATTAGCCTTAGTTTACAGAATTTATTATAAAGTTACTGGTACTAATATGAATTTTCAAGCCCTGAGAAAGAGTCCTAAAGATCAAATACTATTAATCCAAAGTTGTACCCCTGATGCTCATATTAGAATTCCACAAACCGTTAAGTGGTCTGAGATTAGTTTGCCTTTAATAGGACTTTAGTTACTGAGACCCAACCTGCTCCCATTCAACGTAGTTTAAATAACTTAGATTATATACAGCAATATTTAGATGGCACAGTTAAAATTAATTTCAATAATCAGCCCAAGTCCACAGTCCAGTTGCAGCAATTGCCTACACCTAATCAATCTAAAAGACATATCCCTACTAGACACTCGTTTGCAGCTTCTTCCTCTACCCAAGAAAGAGATTTAGAAATAGAAAAAGCCCTAATTGATTTAAAGTTGGAATCTCTGAGAAAAACGGCCCAAATTAATCAGCCATGTTATGAAGCCCCTCCAGTAAAAACTAAGAAAAAACCAGAGTCCCCTGAGTCACCCACACAATCTGATTTTTTAGCCAGTGAAGCCAATGCTTACGTCATAAATAATCAATTAAGAGTCCTTAATAGAAAATTTAAGATTAATTGGACAACGTTAGATAATCATCTATATGCCCCAGAGAACAAAGAGAGAAAAGATAATTATCATACAGTCGTCCCTGATAAAGATAAAAGACAAGAAATCTTTAATGAATAGAAAGATTACATGCGGTCTGCTAAAGTTGAAATATTCTATCTTGATTTTGTTGAAAGTCGCTACTATAAACACGAATTTCCTGCGACAAATGAGACAAGAACACGTGTACAAAGTAATATTTGTATTTATGAAATTTAGGGTTACAATCTCTGTATTGAATCCTCTGATTCGATCTCCAAAATGTATAAAGAAAATTTGTGTTTGATGCAAGGGTTGTAGAGACTTGATCAAGATCAAACGGGTAGCACAAGGTTTGTTTGGTGTTTGGGATTTTTTTAGGGTGGAGGAACCGGCACGTATTTGTTGTGCTTGGTGGCTATTCCAAAGTGTAGGTGAAGAATGCAGGGAGTTTTCTGCTTCTTCTCAATGCTAGGTTTTTTTTCTGGTCTTTCTTTCGTCTTGAAGCCTCCTATTTATAGGCTCTTGTAGGATGCTTGACCTAAATAACTTTCCCTATTTAAAACCTTGTTTTGTGGGATTTTGATTTGATTTAAATCAATTCCCATAATCTGGCAATTTAACCAGATTATCTTCAATTGATTGACCTGATTAATATTTGATTTAAATCAAAGTCAATCACAGAAGATTCTTTCCCT
>NW_007362504.1:39706-54489 GCF_000346735.1 Prunus mume
GCATGAAAAATTTGAAAAATTAAAATCAAGAATTCATCTCTCTTCGCGATGTTCCACGCTTGGCTACAGCCCATGTGATTTTGTCCTCCTCTTTCTCAAGAGGTCAAACTTTGTCATTGCAAGTCATAAAGTTAATTAAAAAAAATAAATTTAATAGGAGAAAGTTCATTATTCTATTATTAAATGAAGAAAACCCCCCTTTTATGTTGTTAAAAAATACGCCTATATGAAGAGACATCCTGTTTACCTTTTCTGTTTCGGGCCTTTAGGCCTCATGTGCGCCACAGGCAAAAAAAGTTATATATATTTTGTTTCGTGAAGAATTAAATGTTTATATGAAAAAAGAGAATACAAGAGTTAAATTTTGGAGTTTAAATGTCTATTGTATCATTGAAGATTATCAAATAAAGTTTATTTTTTATTTTTATTTTTGAAAAAACAACACAAGAGTAAAACTTTGAGGATATATATGTAGCCCATGTGTTATGTCATAAAAGTTGCAAACCCATTTAAAAACTTTGAGGATATATATGTAACCCTCAGAATTATAAAAACAAGCAAAAATGTTTATCAAAATTCAAAATTTAATTTCGCTACAAATTCCCTTCCAATGAATGATGACTACCCATTTAATTTCTATTTTGTTGAATCAGATTATGAGTTTATATTTTTAGAGAGATATAAGTTATTTTTTTATTTTTTGTAACTAACATCGGAGTAGGCTTGAAAAAAGAAAAGCAATACCAATGTTCCCCCCCATAATTAACAAAATATCACAAAATATCAATGTTCCCCCCATGATGGGTTTTGATTAATGGTTTGCGCGACGAAGGGATATTTTCGTCACGCAAGAAAGGAGCAAATATAACTTGCGCGACGAATTACCCTTTTTGTCGCGCAAAATGAAGCATAGCTACTTATGACGTGGAAATGTACTATTGCGCGACGAAATGAATGCCATGTGCCACAGATGTAACCTTCTTCGTCGCGCAAACCAAGTATATAAATCTTTTTCATTTAAAGAACAAATATGTTGACATTATATTATGAAGACCCTAGAAGTGTGTCATTGGGTTAATTTACGTGTAAAAATATTACATTGCGATATAAATAAATACACATATTATAACATGCGTAAATTAACTATTTAGGTTTAGTGAATTTGGCATAGTCGAAGTCTAAAAAAGTAATCAAGTTGCTCGACGTAGTGTTAAAATAAGAATTTCAAGCGTAATCTCCTCACAAGTGCCCTAGAGTAGGCTTAAAGTTAGGGTTCGAGACTTGAGAGCGGTGTTGGAACAAGTTTAGAAGTTAGAGTTTTTAATTTGAGACTTCAATTTTGGGTTCTAGAGGCTAAAATAAATTGTTGGAATGCTAAAACAGTTTTATACCATTTTTGCCTACTTCAAACAAGTTTCCAGGTTTTTTAAATAATAGAAACTATTTTAAAAATACTTTTGAAAATTTAAAATAGTTTTTCAAGACCATAAAAGAATTAAATACTATTTATTCAGTCATTTCATAAATAAATTAAAAAAATTTATAACTAATTCTTCACAAAATAAATAATACTAAAAACAAAATACAAATTACAAAAATTGAATTAAACTAAAATATTTTGGTTTTCCGAAAGATTTGCGCGACGGTATTAATTTCTACGTCGCTCAAGTTGTCCACATTTCCATTTAGGGTTTAGGGTTTAGGGTTTACGGATTTATTTCTGATAATCTTGCGCGACGAAAGAAATTATCGTCGCGCGTAGCGTATTTGCGCTACGCAATTAATACCATTTGTCGCGCAAGATGTCGAAATTTTTGGCGGCTTGGGGTGTAGGATTTAGGGTTTAGGTTCTGAGAATCTTGCGACGAAATATCATGTCGTCGCGCAGGTGTCGTTAATTTGATGATTAAAATATTACCTTGCACGATGCCATTATTTTTGCTGTCGCGCAACACATCATTGCGCGACGTAGTTTAGTTTTTCGTCGCGCAAGATGTCCAAAATATAGGCGGCCCTTCGTGAAAAAATCGCGGTTTTTTATCTTCGTTATCATCTCCAGATTCGAACCCTCTCAGACTTCGAACCCTCGACTAAACTTCGATTTCGAACCCTCGAACCCTATCAGGTTTAAATCCCCGTTGAACCCTTTCACCCTCTCAGACTGAACCCTCTCACCTCTCACCCTCTGCTTCGAACCCTCTGACCTCGCACCCTCTCACTTCAAACCCTCTCCGTTCCCTCCTTCGAACCTTCGAACCCTCTCACACCCTCTGAGCTCTCTTATTCGAGCCCTCTCAGACCCTCTCTCATTCGATCCCTTTCGTCAAATTGCTCGATTCTCAGGCTGACTCTCGCATCTCAATATCAGGTATATCTCCTCTTCCTTTAATTGCTCTGGATCTGAATTTTGAATGAACAAAATTTGGGTTTTTTTTTTGTCCAAATTAAAATTTGGGTTTCATGAAATTATTTAGGAATTCGTTTTTAATTGCGCTGTATTGTTTAGGTTCTGTTATTTGATGGAAATTAATTAGGGCTTTTGTAATAATTGGGTTGTTTATAGATTCTGTTGTTGGTTTGCATGTATTGTTTAGGTTTTGGTGGATGTGATTGTGAATGTTGATTAATTGGGGGATTGGGGCTTTGCTGGAAATTGGGACTTTTGCTGTTTAAGTGGCTGTTTTTAGGTTCTCTGTAGGTGATTCATTTGCTGCTTGGTGTCATATTATGCATTCTGTATTGCTGATTAGATGGATTGTTTTTAGGTTCTTTTTTGCGGTGTTATGCTATTCAGTTCTTGAATGATGATTAATTGGTTATGTTTCTGCTGCTTCAAGGTTATCATTGCTGGTTACATTTTGGTGCATAAATGGTAGAACAGTATTATGCTGGTTATAGTTTTGTTAAACTGCATGTATTGGTTGCTGCTATTAGTTGTACAATTTAGCAAACTTTTTCAGTTTTCTCTCTTATTACAGTTTTATGCATTTTCTGATGCAGGAGCATGTATTAGGATAATTTGTTTTCCTATTAGTTTCATTTCTTGTTTAGGTTCTAATTTTGTTTGTCAATTGCGGTTTCTTATTAAACTGGGAACATGAATGCTTGGCTGGTTAATACATAAGCAAATAGATATGTAAATCTGTTATATTATTTAGATATGTAATATATATATGCTTAGTCTGAAGGTTGGTTAGGATATTTTGTGTTCTTCAATTAGTTCCTGCTTGTTCCGTTGTGCAGATGTCAAACCTAATTAGAAGTCGTAAGGCGGTGTCGGCTGCACAGAGTTCGCCTCCCCTGTCGCAGCCATCAGCTACAGAGATGGACCACTTGCCAGTTAGTCCAAGGGTGTCCGATGCGCCGACGTCATCAGCGTCGTCAGTGGCGCAACCTGTTAGCACCAGGCGTCGTCATCGCACCCAGCACCTCTGACACCATATCGATAGACGCTTCTGCTGGGTCGGGGTCACAACCCGGTAAAGATTTCCTTCACCTCCAGTTCTTTTGGACCAATATTTTCTAGTTGCATATCTTATTTATTTAACGTTCATTTCATATTTCTTTGCAGCGAAGAAGAACACTCGGGGACCATGTCGGCAGTTGAAGACGGCGAAGGTCACCCGGGTGACCAACAGTCGTATCAACATTGAATACGACGTGCGGCATCGGGCAGCCTCGACGGCGGAATTGCATAGCTCTTTGGCCCACGACATTGGTCATGTCGTTCGGACCCATTGCCCTATGCAATGGAAGTCTTGGAAGGTCATACCTGACGAGCGAGCAGCATCGGGCAGCCTCGACGGCGGAATTGCATAGCTCTTTGGCCCACGACATTGGTCATGTCGTTCGGACCCATTGCCCTATGCAATGGAAGTCTTGGAAGGTCATACCTGACGAGGTCAAGATGGAGGTGCGCGAACATTTGTCGGTATGTATCCTACATTTTATTTGTTTGTCCTTCAAATTTTATTTATTTATATGCCTGGTCTATAATGAATTTATTGCAGACGAACTACAAGATAGAGGACCTCGATGATGAGTCATTGGCGTACGTTTTCTTACTAATGTTTATTTAATTTTTTATATTTCATTTCAATTTCAACTAATACGTTATTTTTTGTGTAACAGAATAAGGCCACAGTAAATAAGGGCAATAGGAAGAAGAAGACTCTTCTCCACCATTCAGGTTCCAGGCCCTTCTCATATAGGATGGACGCACGATGACGGGTAATAATAAATTAGTTTTATATCCAATTTTGAATATGTAATTAATATTAATTTCTATTTTTCGTACTAACATTTTTCTTGTCTTGTTCAATTCAGGAGGGGTCCAAATTCCCGGAGATCGACGTCTTTGGCGACGTTTATGTTCGACCTGGGCATGAGTTGGCCGAGTCCATTCATGTAAGTATTCTTTAATTTTAATTATTATATACGCATTCAAGTGTCATGGTTAATATATGAATGTTTTAATTAATTTTAATATTTTATGTTTTAATTCTGTAATTTTAATTAAACAGACGACGATTGTGGAGAGGAGCCAGTTGGTTCTTCAAGAGTCTGCCTCCCAACTTCCTCCCGATACTCCGCTCGAGTATGTGCATCCTCCACAGGATGTGGGGTTTCAAATCTTGACGGAGACGTTGGATCAGACTCTCGGGAGGAGGCCCGGGACATATTGTCGAGGGATGGGGAATGCCCGGCGGCGGGAACCTATACCCCGTTCATCGTCGCAGTCAAACGAGGTGACTGCTTTGACAGCGACGGTGGCCGAGCTTAAGGGTCAGATGTCTATGATTCTAGAGTCCCTTGCTGGGTCAGGCATTCCAATCCCGCAGTTTGGTTCCTCCTCGACCTCCCAACCCCCCCAACTTGGCTACCAGACATCTGCCCCTGCCGACAATGCCCAGACGCCCGAGCCGCATCTCACAGACGACCACGTTGATTTTGGAACTTTATTCGATTAGTTTTTTATTTGTTATTACATTTTAACAATGTTTCTTGTAATTACGTTTATATTATTTTATAACATTTCTTTTCTCTTCATTACATTTGTTTAATGCAATTTTCTTTTATTGAAAAAAAAAAAGATAAACCAAATTTTAAATTTAAATTAACAAAATAAAAGAAACGGAAAATTAAATTTAAATAATAAAATATTTATTTTTGCTCGATGAAAACCTTTTGGTCGCGCAAATTAAAAATAAAAAATAAAAAAAAATTTATTTTTGGGCGACGTAAAATATTTCTGTTGCGCATATCTTTGCGCGACGAACATTTTCCGTCGCTCAAAGATTGCGTAACGAAAATTTTTTCGTCGCTCTAACTTTTGCACGACAAAAATGTCCCCGTCGCGCAAATTTTGCGTAACGAATATATTTTCGTCGCACAAATATTTGCGCGACGCAACATACTGCCGTCCCTGCACATTTTGTGAGACGAAGGCTAATCGTCGCGCAAAATTGAATGGAAGTTTTTGGTCGCGCAATGTCTTTCTTCATGAACTTCGCGCGACGGATGCTGCGCGACGACTTTTCCGTCGCGCTTACGTTTTTGTGACTACATTCATCTTTGCGTGACGGAATTGTTTTCGTCGCGCAAACTGTAAAATGTAGTAGTGTACATCCATATCTAATGTGGACAGTTTCAATGTATTCCTGTTTCTCTAATTGCAAGACGCATACACGTTCCATTTTTATGCTATATGTGTGACATATCCCGATAATGGTTGACACAGACATCAATTTCATGCCACTCTTGCCAAGAACTCATTCCTTTCACTACTTCTTACCAATCAAGCATTGGCAAAAGTTTCATTCACTGGTGAAAAAAAGAAAAATGGTACAAGGTCTGAAAATGAAAATAAATTATACAGTAGTTTATTTGTTGTGAAAGCTTTGCCAAAAAGAAAAAGATGATAGAAGATAATGTGTTCAGTTGGCAGGTTATTATTCTGACCAAATAGAAAAGGTTGACAGGTGATTATAACACAGGTTTACATGTCATAAAGTGTTGTTATTAACCCAGTATGATTACCAAGCCACATAACTGGGGTTAATAATTTTATAAAATGATTACCAAGCCACATAAATGATATCCTTGGTAGTGAACAACGGAGCAAGTACTGTTGTGTTAGGCTACCACAAAAATAATTATTAAAATTCAGTTGGCAATGGCTGTTTGGTCTAGTAGCATCAATGTTTTCAAAGGCGTGGGCACACCTCATAGCAAGGTGCAATGGAAACAACCCAGAAGCTCCGTTGTTTCACAAAAGTACTGAAAGGCATAAGCCTTTTGGGCTTTATAAATGAAAAAAAATAAAAAATTTACCAAGCCAGAACGATACTGTTTGGAAGGGGTAACTTAAAAAATAAAATACAATGTGGGAAGAAGTAGCATTCTGTCTCCTGATAATGGACATTACCATCCCCACGTTGATTCCTTATATAAAGATGACAGTGATATTAGCTTGAATGAGGTCTTATTGATGAGGATTTGGATAGATAAGAGTATTTTCTCTTTTGGAGCTGCTTTTTATGTTTTTGTCAATGATCTTATTGGATGATCATTATCATTGTTGGGATTCTTTTTAAGTTGGATGATCTTAAATATCGTATGTTTTATGAATCACTATTAATATTTTTTTTTTCTTCATATATATTATTTGTGTAGAAGTTTTTAAAAAATAATAATAATTTGAAAGTCTTATGCCGCAAGGCTTACATCTCGTCTTGCAAGAGCCAAAATGCCTCGCATTAGGTGCATTCGCCTCTGAACACATTGAGTGGCATTAATATCCACTTTGCTGGAGGTTTTGAGTTCAAACCTCATAGGCCGCAATTGTTGAACAGAGAATGTTTGGAGTTCACATGGCTATGCCTTAGTCTGTAATTGCATTCTTGTTGGACTGGGTGGGCTGGTGGAATACAGAAGTAGGAGGTTTGAAAGGTTATGCCTCTTTTGTTATGTAGATTGTTTGGAAGAGGGGAGGAAAAGCGATGAACGTTTTACAGTGTAAAAACAAACATTGAATCAATGAACTGTTGCTGTCAAGGTCTCTTTTTGAATGGATGAGAGGGTTGCATTTCCTTTTCTACTTTGTCAAATTTCCTTTGGAAGGTTTAGGGTTTGTTGTTTCTTTTTTCAATTTTTCCCTTTTTGGGTACTTTGGACACTTACAGCATACCGTAGTATCCTTTTCTTGATGTAAATTTTACTTACCAGATAATAATAGTTTCTAGCAATTCATTTATGTTGAGTTTTCTTCACAGGTATTGAATGATATGTAAATTTTCTTCTCTGTCTCATCTTCATAATTGAAATTGATGCAGGTTGGAGCAACACCAGACTTAATGTTGGAATATATTGATTTTTTCCTTGGTGGTGATGAGAAGCGTCTAGATATGGTATCAATCATACAGAAGAGGTTCCCCATGTGCATAATTTTTGGTGGTGATGGCAGCTATATGTCACCTTATAATCTTCACAATGATACGTTGTTGACCAACCTCCTTGGCCAGGTCTGTAGTTTCACTTGATACTTAAGTAACCTACTGATTATTATTTTGTTATACATATCCGATGTAAATCATGTTATTCTATTCTCAGCATGTCCCAGAAACTGTTTGGAATCATTTGCTTCCTGGTTTGAATGCTCAGTTGAGGATGGTGAGGCATGGATCTATCCGTTCTCACCTAATTCCTGTGATTAATTGGATAAATAGCCATGCAAACCCTCAACTTGTGTTTCATGGAGTTAGAGTTGAGCTTGGGTGGTTTCAAGCAACAGCCTCTGGTTATTATCAGCTGGGAATATTGGTAGTGGTTGGGGATTATCCACTTCAAAGTCTGCACCAGTCTGATATGGGGGTTAACGAGCTACCAAGGTAACTTTGATTATTTGCACTAACATTTCTTTTTTAAGAACATCCGTTGATTGCTCATACACACCCTGGACCTCCAATTTTTGCATGCTCCAATTTTTAACATAGTGTTTCTACAACCAATTAAGAATGTTAGTGTCCATGAAGAATGTTTTCAAACTTGTAAGACTTGCATGGCATGGATAAAAACAAAGAAGTTTTTTTTTTTTTTTCCTTTTTTGTTCCCTTTTTTTTTCATTATTGTTGTAGGCATAAACGTCTGACTGCACTGATATCTTTTTGGGGCTAGAAAATATAGCAGCTTGAACCCTTAGAATGCACAAGTGATTTGATTCCTGAACCCTGCATGTATTGTTTAGCACAATGATTATTGACTAATTTGTTAATTCTTTATCTAAAATCAGGTCCAATGCTGCATGCACAAGAAAATGTTCAAAGCAGATGCAGCAAAATTGGCCATTTGTAGGTCATGCATTATCGGTTAAAAGGATAACTGGAGGAATTAATGGAGGTCTTATAAATCATACTACCTTGAGATCTTTGGATTATAAAAGGGATTTCCTCTTTCCACTCTCTCTCTTACTGCACAATACAAGACCTGTTGGTCGTCAGATACTTCAATTAGATTTTTTTTATTGTATTTAAAATAGGCACAATTCCGATGTCATTCAAGATATAATATAAATGCATGTTTCAGGACACCCTGCTGCTGCTGATAAGTTTCATGCTGTTAGCAGATCTTTCTGTCACCATTCTTATGTTACTTGAATTCTATTGGATATCTCTTGGGGCTTTCCTTGCTGTCTTGCTTATACTTCCTTTATCCCTTCTCTCTCCCTTCCTTGCTGGATTGAATGCCTTATTCAGTAAGGAACTTAGAAGAGCTTCACTTGCTCGTGTATATGCATTGTGGAATGCTACATCGCTTTCTAATATTGTAAGTTATACAGCGCTTGAAATATGGTTTAGCATAATTGCTTTTTGAAATTTCTATTACAAGTTAGGAACAACTTATGGATATGCATGAGACTTAGAGCTATTTCTATTTTCATAGTTGCCCATAACCAATAATCTCTAAGCGGGGAGTTGGGTTGAACTCACCATGCTTATGTTCTAGCACTAGTATGTGGTGGAGGGGGTAGGGTAGTGACTCATTCTAAAATTGTGAGCATGCATGTTGAGTGTTGAAAAATAAGACGGTTCGGACCTTTGAACTATAGTGCAAAGTGGGCCCCACAAACTGTCCCAATTTCTTGCAAAAGAAAAATGGGGACCCTCTCCTGAAGCTGCTCAAATGTTTCGACATCTAGATCTCCCCACTCAACTATTACTGTCGAGTTATGTAATTAATTTTGAACTCTGCAGGTGGTTGCTTTCATGTGCGGCATTTTACATTATGGATTTTCATTTTTCCAGCCACCTCACAAGTCAAATACATGGAACACTAGAAGGTGAGGCCTCCATTCTATCTTGAAGCAAATAATAAGATTCTTTGGATGGAACTAACTGCTGCTTGTTAGTCATGCTAATGACCCTGTAAAAATACATGCATAGAGTGGCAAATATGAGGTGAAAACCAGTGTTTGCACAGAGCTAAACCAGTGTAGAGTTCTTTAGAGTGTGTTGAAGTGTACATGCTGATTGAACTATTTTTGGTTCTAGGTTTTTGAACTTTAGTCTCTTGTCAGTATTTGTTATTAAGCTGGTTAATCCCTTTTATATTTATTGAAGAAGGATCCTTCTCCTTTTTGTTGGTGTTAATTAAGGGCTAAAGGGAAATTAATCCTCTCTTAAAACTAATCAAAAAAATATTTTGTACATGTGACATTGCATCTTTCGTACACGTTAGATGCTTCTGAACTGTACATGTTCTCAGGGATGACGATAAGTGGTGGCTTTTACCCTCCATTCTTCTGCTATTCAAGTTAATGCAGGCGCTGTTTGTGGACTGGCACATAGCAAATTTAGAAATCCAAGATCATTCTCTATTTTTCCCTGATCCGGATGCGTTTTGGGCACATGAGTCTGGAACGTAAGAAAAAGGAAACGAAATATAAATGACAACGATTTTAAAGCTTTTGTACTCTTCTGGTGTCAGGAAGGAGGCCTCTATGTTCTGCTTTGGCACGAGAGTGGCTGCTTTGCCTATATGTTTTGCTTTGGCATCGGTGTGGCTCATGTTTTTGTAAATATGTTCAAAGTTGTATACATGCATTGGTTATAGGTGCAGCTTTCCTCCATTGTACTCAGAGAGGCATGTGGATTGTAAAACTTTAGAGCCCAGTAAGGAAGATAGAGATTAGATTCAATCATTTTTCACCAGAAGTTATTGCAATGCGAACATTTTCATAATTTCTAATATATAAAGGATAGATCTGTCTTTTTATCTGTCATGCCTTCATCCACAAAGGCTCATGCATGTACACACATACAAGTGTAATTCTCTCTTGTGCATTCAAATTACAGAGCCTTCTGCATTGGAACAAATTATATATAAAGTCCAATACAACCAGATACTATATATACTAAAGCCCAATGCAACCAGATACTATTCATAAGCACTGTTCCTTGAATAGTAAAATGACAGAAAAACTTTCATTTTTAACTGTTCAGCGACTTTCCTCGCACAGTAAAATTACAATTTTATCCTTGGCTCATTGCTTTGTGTTTTCCCCGTTTTGCCCCCCTCTCTTTCGAATCTAACCATGCGCCGGTTCCTTCTTGAGAGGCGCATAGTTCTGTTTGAACTAGCTGGTTCGACAGCTTCAGGGGCAAAGATGGGAGAGCCGGGTTGGTTATTCCGATTCCAAAAAATTCCCGAAAAAAATGGGAACTTTCTGATTCCGAACTTTCTTTCTCAAATCCCAGACCCAAAAATGGAACACCCCACTGCTTCTTCCTTTCTCTTTTTGCCTTCTTCTGTGTGATAGGATGCTAAGGGTGTTTTAGTCTTTGGCATTAGCAATTAATTGACTATATTGGGAGTTTAGTTAGTATTGTAAAGGAGGTTGAGTTGTATTGTGTTCGTTAGTAATAAAGATAGTTCTCTATGTACATTTGGGTTAAGGTCGAACGTGGTTCTAACATTGGTATCAGACCAGTGGACCTCAAGCCCCATTCGTTGTGGCCAGAGGTTCTTGATCCATGTGACGCGACCGACGACGCCGAAATTTCCGATGGTCCCCAACCTTTGTTCGCGGTGATTCGCTATTGCCTCACAGCGATGTTGACGACATTCCGGGTGGGCTTCTTGTTTCTGAGGGTGCATTCGTGCCACCTGAAACTCCACAGCCTCTGCATGATGTGATTGACCAGAAAGGTGAAGGTTCTGTGGTAATTGAAGTGGGTCTTGCTGGGATTCACAAGTGTATGTCATCTATTGCTCATATGGGTCTATTGTCTGATGCTCCACCAGATCAATGGGCGAAATAAGTTGCTGAAATTCCAGTGCAAAGTCTTGTCTCTGTCTATGGAGATTCATTCAAGATTGAAGCACTTGGTGTTTTTGCTCCATTTGTGGCACATCAGTCCAGAGGACGACATGCTCTCTACCCGTTTGTTGAAATGCAACACTCAGGTGCGTTATGCCATGGTAATGCAATTCTTGGTTTTGATCTTAGCTACTATATGGGCATTCGCGACAAAGGTGGTGGATTCGAAGTTCTGTAGAACGATCTTCGCCACCAGGGAAATATCAAGAATTGTTTAGTTGTCATTTTCCTTGATTCTGGTAGTTTGCATAATTTCATTGATTTGGCACTGGTCAAAGGGTTAAGTTGGCCTATTGCTCATATTCATCAGTTTGATTTCCTGCGGTCTAATTTCCTGCTTGCCAATGGTGGAATGGTGCTTACTCATGGTTGTTCTCAAGTTCGTTTTAGGGTCCACGATTATGGTTGTGTAGATGATTTTGAGTTGTCCTCTCATATGGGAATTCGTGACAAAGGGGGGAAGGCGTCATAGGTTGGATTGGGAGGTCAAAATTAAGGAGGCTCAGGTATAAGATTACTCCACTTTATTGTTTTCTTTGTATGCTTACATCGGGCTCTGACCAAGCCATAGTAGATGTGGCTAGTTTTGTTTGTGATCTTACCGTGTCCTTCAAGATCAAGCACGCCAAGGTGAATATGTTCTCAGCAAGTTGGGTAACATTCTGCATCTGATAGTGATGACCAAACTTTTATTCAATTGGAATATGTCAGATTCTGCACATTTGGTTGCCAAGGTTGCCACGCTCAATCATCCAGTAACGATGCCAAAGTTGGGTTTTCAAGTGCTGACACAAAGGTTATTACTTTGGAAGTCTTCATCCATATTTTTTACAGGGATGCAACATCTAAGTTTCCTACTTTGGATGTAGAAAGATCATGCTTTCCATGTTATTTCTTGGCAATGTTCTTTCTTGGCCATGTTTCTTATGGCATTTCACCAATATGGCAATGGTTTTACTGGCCAGAGAGTAGGGCTACCAAGGAACAACCACCTCTCTCAAAAAATTCATTTCATTCAGTCCTTGTGGCAATAGTTTTATGGTTTTGCTGCTCTTGGATTCTTTATCTCAGCTGCACTTGGATGCTTCATTCCATCTGTATAAGGCATTTTCTGGTCCCTTTCAAGCTCTTGCTAGGCCCATTGACTTGGCTGAAGTTTCTAGGCCTCATCAGGTTGCATCAATGTTTCGTTTCTCATCTCCTGACTAGCCATCTTCCAGCAGCTGCTAATACATATGGTTTTCAAATTTCTATCCTTGAGGACAAAGATTATTTTTGTGGGGAGGGTAATGATAGGATGCTAAGGGTGTTTTAGTCTTTTGCGTTAGCAATTAATTGACTATTTTAGGAGTTTAGTTAGTATTGTAAAGGAGGTTGAATTGTATTGTGTTTGTTAGTAATAAAGATAGTTCTCTCTGTACATTTGGGTTAAGGTCGAACCGGGGTTCTAACATTGTGAGACCCACTCCGACGCCAACGCCCTAACCTCCACCACAGTCAAACCTACCACAGCCTCCATCCACCATCCCTCCACCTAATAACTCAGCATTTTTACACAATATGAATTCAACATCTCCAAAGACAGAGCACAAGTATCACTGTCAAATAGAACACAATTAAACCCAATCACTCAACCAACCAATCGAACCCAAACAAGAATAAGGAGAGAGGAGAAAGAAGAAGAGATAGAGGAGCCATGGAAGAGAGAGAGGCAAGAAAAAAAAAAAAAGAAAAAAAAAGGGGTGCGGCGGCTGCAAATGGATAGAAAAAAGAAAAAAGAAAAGAAGATGTGTTAGTGGGAAATTGAGAAATTAAATAAAGAAAAGAAAGAGGGATAGATAAGTGGGAGATGAAACATTTTCTTTTTTTTACTTTTACTTTTAATTATTTAGCTCTTTACTTTTGTTTTTTAATTTCTGATTAAAAAAGGTTTTTAATTTTAATATATCATATATACTAGCCTCTCTGCACGCGTTTGCGAGAGGCTTTTTTTATTTTTTTATTTATAAATTAAATTTATTTTAGAATTAAAAAAAGATAATGAGTAGCCGTGTTTCATAAAAATAGGATCCCTTATTTGATTTTTCTTTTAATTTTAATTTTTTTAATATGAAAAAGTGTGAATTTACCATATTATCCCCATTTAATTAATAATTTCAATTTTTAATGTTTGCATTAACCATGGGTATGTTCTGGTATTTGAATGTTTCACCATTCTCTGTCTTTTGCTTTATATATATAGATAAAAGACAGAATGTGTGCAAGGAAGCTTAAGTCGGACCTTTGAATTCTTTTCTTTTTTTTTCATTATTGTGCTAATTTTGACATACATGGATTTAGAATCTCTTCATCCAAATGAAGACTTACAAGAGGGCGTACATATAACACATCTAAAGTGGTGGAAATATGAATGGGAGGTTGAGTTGTGTACATGATGGAGATTTTAAAAATAACATAATGGATTAAAAGTTTACAAAAGGAACTAATACTATTTGTTCATTCATTCAATATCTTAATATGTTAGTCTTGCTCTATACAATTGGAATGCTATAATTGTCAAGCTCCAATGAATATATTTATATTATATGTGGTGTTTCATGTAATTAAAATTTAAATGAAAATAGTTTAAAATTTTAAAATACATACATACATAAAATACAAAATGGAATAGTATGATACTTCCCTACATTTACCACATATGTAGTACGTTTTGATATAACACGCACACATATGCATTTTTTGTTATATTCAAACAAGCACATTTGCCAAAAATATACTCTTAAAGTTATAAACTATTATGTTTAACATATTTTTTTGGCAAGGCCTATTTTAGTATATATGAATATTTGTATGTGACCTAAGAAATGAAACATATATAACACCTATACACTAAAAATAATGCAATTATCATAAGAAATTTGAAATTTTCTAGAAAACTTTGGAAAAATCGGATTGGAATGGGTTCGGTAAACTTTGGAATTTTTTCGGATCGGAATTGCGGAATTTTCGACATTTATCGGAAATATCGGATTCGGGATTTTCGGATATCCGATTTATCAGAGTTGGATTTTCTTTGAAAATATTCGGACCGAAATTGGTCGGAATCGGATTTTCCAATCCAACTTACACCCTTAATTTCTTAAAAAGGAAACTTGAAAACAAGAAGGTGGTTTGTATGTGCTGCCTCCCCAATTGGATCTTCATTGGAGCTCTCTCACGGCTCAATCATTCTTTACTTCATGAATTCACACGTACGATTTGTCCCATCCAAATTTCATTGACAGATCTTATAACTTGACTTGGATTTATTTCACTTCCTCAAAGAAGATCACGGGTTTCAATAAAATTTTGGAAGTCATATGGAGAGAGGGAGAGTATAAGGGGAGAGGAAAAATAGTAGGAGAGG
>NW_007362504.1:63977-99965 GCF_000346735.1 Prunus mume
TGTATTTTTTCCCTATAAATACCTAACCATTTTATTCACTTTCTACACCAAATCTTCATAAAAACTCATCTCCTTCCAATATTTTTCACTTTCCACATCAAAATCTTGGCAACGAGGTAAAAAAAAAAATAAAAATCCGTTTTATTCAATTTAATGTCTTTTTTTATATATATATTTCTTGCTTTTCCATTTTTTTTTTTTTTAATAGATTAGTCAAGGCAAAACCAAAAATGTTATTCGAAAAATTTTATCCAAAAATTTTATTTGAAAATTTTATTCGAAAAATGTTATCTTAAATTTTAAATGAAAATTTTATAATAAATAGTGACACGTGACAACCGAAAATATAATCTAAAAAGCTTATCAAAATTAATAGTTTAAAGTATAAACAAATAGGAAATAAAGTACAATGAATAGTAATTGCCTTAGACTTGCCCTAGACTTTACCCTCATGGGTGGAACCACAAATGCAAAGGCTGACACTATTCATGTGAATAGTGACAGCCCTTGCTTGCCCTTGCCTTAGACTTAGCCCTTGTGGGTGGAGATGCTCTAATAGCAAAGGCTCTATGCGGTACAATGGGGGATCGGAATACATCTCAACCTTCTGTCGTCGCCGATCTGCTCACCTCCGGTCAAGATGCTCAGATCAATCCGTGGATGATGGTTTCACGCAACCGTGAGGTCCTGCAGAATATGTGGGAGATCGAGAACTCTCTACGCGAACTTTGCGAGATCTGGGCGAACTGGGCGAGATGGAGAAATATCTAGCCTCACTTTGCGCCCAGCAAATCCAACTGGCCGATTTGACGAAATCAATGTCGGAGCAGCTTCGCTCACTACCACGCAGTCGACCTGAAACGGCGGCGATTCCAAATTCCACGGTGTATAAGGCCGTTAATCCTTACCTAAGGTCAGTGAATGGCTTAGTGGATTTCATCTTCTTTTCTCTGTAGAATTGTTGATGTTTTCCTCTTTAAAATTCTGCTTAAATTTTCTCTCGTTGCTGCATGCATATTTAATTATTCAAAGATTTTTGCTTGAAATAATAACCAGCTCCTCTCTGTTTCTTTGAGGCTTTTTCTTGCAAACTGTAGTGTGTTATTTTCTGAGGAATCGGATGTTATATTTTGCAGTTCTGATTATTTATATATTTACTGTTTGTATTTATTAATTCTAGGTGTTTGAAAAGCTTAACTTTACTTGTTGTATATATCTTCTCTGTCCAGCTTGCCCAGAAATCATGCATCAATGACAGTAGATCCAGAGGTAGCTATTAGATCTGTATATTTATTTGTGTGTTTTGGGAACGAAGAATTAACTAATGCAATCTATGAAGTGAAGTTCAAACACGGAGGAGTCGCTAGTGAACCCCTGGTTGTTGAATTAGTTAACAGGTTCTATGAGGGTGAGAAGAATGAGAATGTTGGCACGCGGGGGGCTGTACGGTTTTTCCACCTCTCCAATTTATACGTCCCTACAAAGGATGGTGGATATATTATTGACACAAAGACTATGTCAAGATCTTCATCTTTTCCTCCTACCCTAGGCTATAAATCAGTTCCTATTTTTGTGTCTGCATATGACAAGCTGTATTGTCTTGCAAGTCCATTTTCCATCTCACCAATTCTGGAGCCCTCCTTCGAGAGATTTGATCCTGATACGAACATGTGGGAGAAAATGCCGCCGTATCCATTTTATAATGATTATGAAATCCACATGAATATAACTGGTTATGCCGTTTGTTATGGCGTTATTTTGTTTTCATTGTGTAGCATAAAAGAAAATAATTTCGATGTCGTTGCATTTCACGTGGGTAGAAAACAATGGAAGCCAGTGGAAGTTGATGATTCTGTGTATAATGCTCCTTTCCGAGGAAGGGCTGTGGTTGTAGGCAAAACTATATATTCCTTACGTCAGGGGGAAGTTATAGCATTCTCCTTGGGGCTGGACAAAGATGATAACGGTGGTGTTGTATATACCCTAAACCAACTGTTTGTATTGCAAGGCCTGGAGGTTGCGGAGCCACTGTTCGCATTTGATTTGTGTTGGAGTGAGTATTTGGTTCATTTGGGGAACAATGACTTTTTCCATGTCAAGACTGAATGTGGCATTGACACGGTTCCATATCTTCGTACCACCACGTTTCAAATTGTTGTTGGAGAAGGAGGAAGACATATGATCAAGACCATACATTCAAATGTTCATTCTTTGGATTTAGAGGAGATTGAATGGTTCAATCTTTTTTTCTGCTTCACGCTGTAAGTTTCCATCACGTTTCTTGTGTTTTCATCAATAACATTAATTTGTCCGTTGGAATTCTGTTTTCATTTTGTATGTAACGAGGTTTCTCATTATGATGACTCAGTGAGTGCGGAGATTATGAACCTAAAGAAGAGGAGAGCGTGACTAGTATGAATCAGCCAAAACAAGTGGAAACCAGCCTGGATGATAATTGTTCTGTGGTGAAACAAAGGAGAATGGCAAAGGTGAAATCTTTTTGTTTATTTAATGACCAATGAATCAAGAGACTCAAATTTTTTTCATGTGTATTAGTGTTTTTATTGACCTTTGAGTCTAATTTCTTGTAATATAATTGGGTTTTGCAGAAAGAAGCTAGGCATGGAATAGCTGCCAGGAAAATGGTATTAAATTTTGAAACAGGAAATTGGGAGGTTGGCTGTCGGGCACCGTGAAAGAGTTTATGTGATAAGTAAGAAAGTGGTGATGTTTATTAGTTGGAAAATAATGGGTGTTCATCTAGAAGTGGCCATTCCCGAACATGTTATTCATGTAACATTGCTTGCTTTTATTTTAGACCTTTTGAACTTGTAAGGATTATACTTGGGTGTGAGTTCACTTAATTTCTTCAAGAATTTGGAGGGTCTCCTTTAAGTTGTAACATTAGCATGTAACCCTGGAGTATCTTTTTTCTTAATTAGTGTTCTCCCTTGGGTCTCTACATTGTACATTGTACAGTGTACATTGTTCCTGGTCCTACCTACCCAGAAACCAACTCTGATCAAAAGAAATTAGTCTCCCTAAGCATTTTCTTTGACTCGTTTCACTCTGTTAGCAAGATTGTTGACTCAAAAATAAATTCTGAATTACATTTAGGTTTTATGTTCATTCTGTCCCTTATTTGTTCTATTATATAAACAAGAGAAGGCTAGTGACTTAGTGGATTGAAGAATGTGTGCCAAAAAAAAAAAATTGTATTTTGCACAAATGAAGAATATTTTCTTCCAGAGAAGACAAACGATATCTGTTATTTCCACCCACTCTTGATTAAGTTCGTATTAGAAGAAAATGCAGAAAAAACATTGATTATAATTATGTCAATATCTACAGCAACATGAGCTGCAGTTTCTTTCTCAGTTCTCAGATATTCAAAGGAGTTTCCAGGCAACCACACAAAAATCACTAGCCAATAAAGGCTTCATTTAGACGCACTGTTACTTGGAGTCGGGATTGAGAAGATGTTTGGTAATTTTCTTTGGAATGCTGAAGGAGGATCTGTATATTTTCTATGCTGCTACTATGCAATTACATGGACTGCATTAAGGCTTTGGCATGGTTGACAGCATGAGAAACACAAGCATGAAACAAATGGAGGGAAAAGACAACCATATAAGTTGTAATTGAAACCATGCTGACGTGTCACATACTGTTGCATTGACTCAGCTGCACCAAAATGGATTCAACTACATTCTCAACTTGTGATACTCGCAAGTGCATGAGCCGTTGGTAGTTTAGCATATGTAAGTGCGAGGTCGATTTCACAAGGATCGGTGATTGAATGATCCAATTCAATTTCGAAATGAAAACAAAAGAACATAAAACAAGAAGGAAAGAAAATAACTACGACAAGATGGTGAGGTTTTAGAATCCTCCCTAATTGTTCTACTCATGTTATAGTAGCAAGTAAACAAATTGATTCAAAGGAAATGCAAATAGCAAGTGACCAGCAAATCGATGTTTAGAAAATTTGAAGACAATGAAACAAGCACTAGGGGTTCAACTTCACCATGACAATACAATTTCAAGCTACAAGTTAAGAATCACCTAAGTTGATTAATTCAATTTCTGGAGTTCGTTCTTTCTTATGTATGATTATCCATATGGTGTTTGGTTTTAATCAAGTACTCAGAAAAACAACTTAGCTATGGTGTTTAGTCTAAGCTATGAATCTGAATCCATTAAGCTTAAGAAGAACACTAAGGAACTAAGTAAACATTTAAACATGGTGTTTGTCCTAAATGCATTACCCACTCATTCACTAATCAGTTCAAGAGTCATATGGTGTTTATGTAAACTTGAACTAAATAACCAACATGCAGATGTTAATAGTGGCCAGTTATTTAAACATGCATAAATATTCAACTAAGAACAAGTGAATGAGACCAGAAAATTAGAAGTAATCAACAAAAAAGTAACATTAACTTGAAAACATGAAACAGTCTTGTCAGGTTACATTGAAACCCTAGCTATGGATTTAGCTACTCATAATGGGAAAGAAGTTAAGACAGAAATTGTTTGGGCCAAAAGAAATTGCATGCCAGCCCACTTCTCACAAAGGCTCACAAAACAGAAAGGAACAGAGGACTGGGCTTTGATTACCAAAAAGAAGAGAAAGCCCAATCCACGTTAGAAACCCACGACTTTTTCGAAAATGGTAGAGTTGTAAAAAACACCAAATTAAATGGTACTTACAATTAAGCAGATCGATGAAAGAAGAATTGAATTGGGCCCAATCTCCAAAAATCTACCATTTCTCTCAAAAAGCCCAGGAACAATTTCGCAGATTTTTCTTGAAAAACCTGTTCTCAAGGAAGCCTACGTAACTACCTGACTTTGAAAAGTCAACAATTTCAACTAAAGTCACAAAGGAATTCGACAAGGAATTAGTGAAGGCGCACGTACATGAAGATTTCCTCAGTCTATCACAGACAGAGAAAAGATCAAAATTCTTTTCTATATACAGAAAAATTCGGCAGACATTATTTCCAAGGGATAAGCAGGTAAGTAGGAAAGCAGGGAGTTGTTCATCTGGAAGATCAAACTAACCATCACAGTTTGAGTTCTTACAAAGAGCAGTTAAATTTGAAGAAGGGTTAGGTTTTCTTTCAAGAAAAATAGGGAAGTGATTGCCATAAGAACTGACTACTGAGAGCTTATCTGCCAGAATTGATAAAAACCCATTTCCTTTGCATTTTAAAATGAGAGATCTTTTGAGAAAATCTGCCACCCATTTTAAGAATCAGAGACTTTACTCCAGCATTTCTTATAAATATAGGAGAGGGTGAATAGAAGAAAGGGACACAACAAAAACAATCAATCAAACAACCAAAAAATCAACCCAAGACAAGAACTCAAAATGATCACTTGATCCTTAAGAACCATCAAACAAACTGAAGCAATCAAAAGCTCATTCAAGCCACAGAAGAAGCCAGCTATAAATCAGAACTTCCAAGTTCAGACTTAGAAGAATAAGTCATTCAGAACGAGATTCCTCTCGTTACAAATTTGGTTCAACAAAAGCCAAGACAAGTAGAGTTCGAGTTCTCACAAATATGAAAACCTCAACAAATTTATGAAGAGCCCTGACCAAGCAGAACAAGTACCATAGTGCAGTTCCGGCTCAGTAATCCTCAAGTCTAGCCACTTTTGCCCGTTCAGACTAAAGAAGTTGCAGTTCTACCCGTTCAAAAAGCCTTCCAGGGCTTGAAATAGAATAAAGCTTTGCCAAAATCAAACTTTGGTATCGATTTACAGCTGAAGCTTAGCAGTTGAAGTTGTTGACAGTTCAGTCCAGTACAGACATACTCAGTCCAGCCCAGATCAGAAGCTTCTATCCAGGTAGAAATGGAATTCCAGCCATCTTTTTGCCTTTCTAGAGTTGATTTTTTTCTTTCTAAGCCTTGAAAAAGGCAATTCTGCCTAAAACAGTCCACTTTATTATCATTTATTCTAGCTAGAACTACCAATTTTGTACTGTGATAAAATTGTGAAGTCCTCACCAGTCTGAGGCAGGAAAAGAACTTATTGAGGAGATATTCCTCACCCAAATTCACAATCACTTGTTTAGAAATTAGTAACTTGGGGCACAAGTTATTTATTTTTAAGAAGTCTGCTAGAATTGTTATTGCTAGCAGTGGCACGCTCGCACACTAAAGAAAGTTGACTTGTTGACCAGTCAATGGTTCTCAAGGTAATGAGGAACTTTACCTTTCCATCACAAGAACAAACATAAAACGGGTGAACAGAAATGAGAAAACATAATGAATACAATAAGAGTAGAAAAACCCTTTTTCTGAAGTTCTTGTGGTGTCCAAGGCTTCTCCAAGTGCTTCTCCATGTCTAATGCTTCTCCAAGAGCTTTCCCATATCTAGAAGGATGTATGACAGCTAAGGAAGTAATTTGGGTTGAGTTTGGGTGAGTTGTAATGGCAGAGCAAGAGGAAATTCGTAGGAAAATGGAAGAAAGGCTTGCTGGAGATGTTTTTGGTGATTTGAGGCTATTTAGAGTGTTGGGTTGATTTCTAGAGTGTTTGGGTTTGATGGGAGAGTTTTGAGGATGGAATGGAGTGATTTGTGGGATTGTGAACCCCAGGATTTTCACACCTTCAATGTGGAATGGAAGTGGTATTTATAGGGAGAGGGAAGCGAGAAATATGAATTGAATATGGCTAATGCATACAACACTTGCAATTGAAAATCAATTTCTTGGCTACTACACTTCCCACCAGAATCAATACCTCATGCATACCTCATCATGACCAAGCTTCCCTAAAGAAACAATAGCTCATGCCTAGCTCCTCATGACCAAGCATTAATCATTTCATCCTTAGGTCAGCATGATGTGTAATTTCATGGGCTCACGAATTGGGCTTGGCTTATTCAATTGATGAATTTGAGCTGTCCATCTTGAAGTTCAGAATGTCTCCTTTCCAATCACATGTGAATTGGCCTAATCCAAGCTCAGACAAAGATGGTAAGGCCGAAATGAATTTCTAACTCAATTTGCACGTTTTTGCACCATTTTGCTTCAAATGCCTCAAGTGGTACCTAGAGCTCAATGAACTGAATAACAAACACAAAATATATTAAAAGCACAATTTTAACTAAAAAACATAACTAAATCATAAGCTAGAATGGTACAAAATGATATACAAAATGGTGTTTACTTTAGGAGTCCTAGAAATCAAATCACATGAACCATTTCTATGTAGTTCACGAGTTGTTAATGGATGGAATGAAGATGATCCCCAAACCTTCCCAACAAAACCATAATGCATAAAACCTTAGGTGATCAACAAAAGGATGTGAAACAGGTCCATTAAAACAATGAAGAAGAATTCATGAATGAAATCAAACTTTATAAACTCAAACCATGATACAAGACCAGGAAGATGTTTATTAAAACTAATGACATGAAAACAAAGCAAAGCTAAGGAATACAAAAAGAAAATAAAAGGCAAAGGGAGGAGAAGAAGATAAGGATAACATGCTAGAGATGGAAAAACTTCATCTCCATAGCCAAAAATGGGTTTGTCTTTACTCTCTTATTCTATTGATCCAAATCAGGCCTTATCATGCTTGAATTGCATGAATTATGCTCTCTTGATCTATTGGCCTACAAAATACACAAAGAGAGGCAATTGACTCAGAATTCTATGAAACTAAGTGTTTCACCCGTTTTGATTTGGTTCCTGTGATGGCAGGGTAAAATTCCCCATCAACCTGTAAACCATTTATGGTCAACATGTCAACTTGCTTTTGTGTGCGAGCGTGCCACTGTTAGCAATTAAAAACCCTAACAGACTTAGAAAATGTAATAACTTGCGCCCCAAGTTACTGACTTGATCAAATGATTGTGAATTTGGGTGAGAAATATCTCCCAATTAAGTTCTTTTCTTACCTCAGGCTGGTGAGGACTTTCACAATTTATCAGTAAAAACAACTGGCAGTTCTGGCCAAAATAAAAGTTGGATAATAAGTCAAAATTGTTTGAGATAAAACTACTTATCACGCAATATTAAAATAAATAAAAGCTGCCAAGTCTGGAAATGGTTGGATTGATGATTTCTAGCCTACAGTTGCACAACAGTACCAGTTTTGCTTGATAATGAATCAACCAAAAGCTATTCTGTCAGTTCTGAGCGCTTGAAAAGCTCCTGTAAATTTGTTGAGGTTTTCATGTTATGAAAAACCCGAATTCTGCTTAATTTGGCTTGATCTGAACCAAGTTTGTAACGACATAAAGTTGAGTTCTACTTGATTCTTCTGAGTTGAATCGAATTTGTAATGAGCGATTCCTGTTGGTGAGCTGCTTCTCTGGGCTAGATTGGAGTCAGAACCCAGAGTTTTGCTTGTTCTGTTGAAAGCTGGATGGCTTTTGTAAGCTACATAACTTGATTGCTTCTGAGTTTGAAGGCTTTTGAGATCATATGATTTTTTATTTTTGTTAGCTTTGATTGAGAGTTTTTGTTGGATTGTTAAATGTTGATGTTATTGTCCTTGTGAACTCTCATCCTTCTGAATTTATAGGCAAAGCCCAAAGATGCTTTATTCCTTGATACATGGAAACCACTTGCTGAGAGGCTCCTTTATCTTCTGTAAAACCATTTTGTATTGTTGAGACTTTGATGGGCAAGGAAAAGAAACCTGGCTATTTGTCCAGCACTTAATGGTTATGATAATTAGTTCCTTTTGCTTATCCTTTTCCACTAATTCCCTAAAATTCCTTTGCCTATCTTTAAGCTTTATGAATGGGTTCACGTTGGCTTCTGTGGTAGTGGAGAACTTTGCCTGCTACCAACGATTTCCTTGGGTCTTCGGAAATTTTGGAAGTTGGGTGTGTCAGATGTAATTGCCAATAATGGTAATTAATTTTTGTTGTTTATGGGCTAGTGTGCAGAATTTTGGCCCAAACAATGCCCCCTAAGTCTGAATCGTTTTTTAAACTGTTTCAGACTTAATGATTGGCCAATTAATGGTGCGCGCCATTTCCTGCCGTTGCTCTAGCTCACATCTGCCTATTCAACTAGACTTCGTGGGGAAGTGGGCAATCTCTAACGGTTATTTCAATCTGGGTAACTCTCTATCTCTCCTCCTTTAGGGATATGAATTCCTCCAAAGTTTGCAATGATGAACAAAGGTTTGAGATGGTTGGCCATCTCTTTGGTAGGTTTGGAGAAATACACTCCTTCTGCAGCTGTTTTTATGGCAGTTTTGTCTGTAATGGCAACAAAATTCTGCTGTTTTGGCACCCCTTCCATTTCGGCCAGTCTGCATTCAATACTTTCTTGGGTGAACACATCTCCTTCCAAGGTACCATCTGCATTCAAAACTTTCTTGTGTTCTGGATTCTCCTTCTTTGTGTTCTGGTTAATTCTAGTGTTGGCATGCGTTCTTTCCAACAAAATACCATCTGCCTTCTATGATAGTAACCAATGATTTATCTTCCCCAAGCAGTTTAACTGGCACTTCCTCTTTTGGCTGTTCAATCACCTTCTTGATGTACTGAGCAGATTTCTTATAAGATCTTTGTCTGGCTGTATTTCTAGATGGAGTTGGAACTGATGTTTGCTGGCATGAAGTTCTAATTTTGTAAAAAAAAAAACTTGTAGTGAGTGGATTATGCTTGTCCAAGCTATTTCTAGCTCACATTCGCACTTACACCTGCTGCACAGAACTACTCCAGCTGAGATAGTAGCCTGTGGTATTTGGTTTAACACTTTCGTGACCCTTCTGCCCATGTTAAGTTTGACTTCTACTGTCAGTTTGCCCTTCTCTTATTCTGGCCAGTTTAGGTTGGCCATGTTTACCTGAGGCTAAGGAAAGTGATCTGTTGTTATAGTAGGGGGCTTCTCAGCTAGTTTTAGCTTCCTTGCAGTTATTCCTTCCAATATAATGTCCCTAAAAACGACACAACTATTGGTGGAGTGGTTCTAGAAGTTGTGCCATTTGCAATGTTGCCTGCCCTTGAGCTCTTCTGTTTTAGGCAATCTGTGAGGTGTTTTTATTGCTTTATGCAGGAACATTTCATCAAACCAAGTGTCAACCTTGGTTAAATCAAAAGAATAGATTTTGTTTTGTGCTGGTTTTTGGGGATAAACTCGCCTGTAAATGGAGGTGGCTTCTGGTCTTTTGGTGGCTTGATGGGTGTTTTAGCTTTGTCATCTCTACCACTACTACTTCTACTTCTCCTGAACTTTCCTGGCTTCCTTACGATTCTACTTCGACCAAGTGGACTGAAAAAGATGGCATTTTATAGTATATGCCTTTGGAAGAATTTCTTTTCTGTTGTTCTTCTTTCAGTAGGTCTTCATACTTTGAGGTCTTGTCTGCTAATTCTGTCAAATCTGCAAACAACATTGTGTCAAATCTTTTTCTCAGAGATCTTGAGGGCAGCCTGGGACATCTGGATGAAATGCCTCTTTTCCATGGGCATCTTGCACTTCATTTTGAGCTTCCCAAATCTGGTGATGAATTCCTGAGCAGGTTCATCTTCAGCCTGTTTAAGAGCTGCAAGGTCATTAATGGTGACTTCGGGCTGGATCCTGAAGTCGTAGTCATGAAAGGCGTTTTCTATATGCTCTCATGTCTGGACAGAATTGCCAGGCAAATTGGTATACCAAGTAAAAGCTTGACCAAACAAAGAATTTCCAAAAACCCTGAGTTTCAAAAGTGGATTGGTATCTATAGCTATGCGCTGGACAGAGAATCTGCCTTTATGCTCAAGCGATTATGCATGAGCATCTTTTCCATTGAACAGAGTGAAATTTGGTACTTTAAAACCTGGGGGAAGAGGCATCTAATCAATGTATGCTGGATATGGTTTCTGGTAAACAGGCCTTTCTCCTCTTCTGACATCAGGATCCATTATTTCTCTGATCATTCTCTGCAATGCCCCCATATCATTCAAGGTGTTGACAGGAAGCAGGTTCCGTCCCTGTTCTGGCTGATTTTGATTAGCCCTCTGTTCAATTCTGTATACTCTGAGCACTTCTTCTTCCCTGTGTTCTTCTTTTTCCTCGAAATCTGGATGATTTCTCTAATTTGCCCCCGATATGTTCCTGTCATTATTGGCCAGAGGGTTCGCTCATCCTCTGCCTCTTGGTAATAAGGGAAATGGATTGGGATCCATTCTCCTATGTCTGTATGACAATACTATCGGCTATTCAGGCAGATGTGCAATTGGCTTATTGTGTGGAACTTCTGGCCATATAGGAAGAAGTTATGACTGGTTTTTGGGAACCTAGACTGGTGCTAGACCTGCTGGAAGGACTAGAGCTTCTCGTTCTTAGACTACAAAACCTTCCCTCCTTTATCCAGCTTGAATTCCTGCCGGTTCTGGCATTCCAGCTATATGTGCAATTAAAGGTTTTTCCTGATATGGCCGTACAAAACCTGGTGGAGGCCCAAAAGGGAGATCTAGCTACTGGACCACAGGGTATGGATTTGGATTCCTTGCAATAGCAGCCTCACAATCCTTTCTAAACTGCATGTTAACTTTCCATCTCATCATCGCGGTCATGTTATCTAGGGTGTCTTTGCTTCATTATGTTGCAGCCTCCTGTCGAAGTACAGCATCCTGTATCTGACTTATCTTCCTCGAACTAGACCTAGAACGTCTGCTCCTGGTGCTGCCGTGAGTTGATTGTCTAGCATCACTCTCTTCTGATTCATGTACTTCCAACCGGACAGCTGGCTGATCTCTTTCCATACCGAAGCATTTATTCTGGTTAGAACTTCCAATAGTCATACACCAAGTATGTATACTGTGAAGTCCCACCAAGCGTGCCAAATTGTTTCACCATTTTTTATTTGGTTCTTGTGATGGCAAGGTAAAATTCCCCATCAACCTCTAAACCATTTATGGTCAACATGTCAACTTTCTTTTGTGTGCAAGCATGTCACTGTTAGCAGTTAAAAACCCTAACAAACTTAGAAAATGTAATAACTTGCACCCCAAGTTACTGACTTGATCAAACGATTATGAATTTGGATGTGGAATATCTCCCAAATAAGTTCTTTTTTTGCCTCAGACTAGTAAGGACTTTCCCAATTTATCACAGTAGAAACAATTGGTAGTTCTGGCCAAAATAAAAGCTGAAAAATAAGTCAAAATTGTTTGAAATAAAACTACCTATCATGCAATATTAAAACAAATAAAAGCTGCCAAGTCTGGAAAGACAGAACTTTGGACTTCGACTTTTGCCTGTTCTAGTGAATCAGGTTGGACTGAATACGTCTATGCTAGAATTGAATGTCAGCATCTTCAATTGATGGGGTTTAGCTGAAATTGATACCAATGTCAAAATTGCATAGCTTTAATCTGTTCTAGCCATGGAAAGGCCTGCTAGATAGGCAGAAATGGTATTTCTTCAGTCTAGATTGGACTGGAAATGGCTAGATTGATGATTGTTGGCCTGGAGCTGCACCGCAGTACTAGTTCTTAGCACTCTAAACGTCCCTGTAAATTTGTTGAGGTTTTCATGTTATGAAAAACCTAAATTCTTCTTAATTTGTTGAGGTTCTATTTGATTCTCCTGAGTTGAACCGCATTTGTAATTAGAGAAATCTTGTCTTTTCTTGTTGGTGAGCTACTTCTCTGGGCTGGATTGGAGTCAGAAACCTGAGTTCTGCCTGTTTTGCTGAAAGCTGGATGGCTTTTGCAAGCTACATAACTTGATTGCTTCTAAGTTTGAAGGCTTTTGAGATCATATGATCTTTCATTTTTGTCAGTTTCGACTGAGAGTTTTTGTTGGATTATTGAATGTTGATGTTGTTGTCCTTGTGAACTCTCATCCTTCTGAATTTATAGGCAAAGCCCAAAGATGCTTTATTTCTTGATACCTAGAAACCACTTGCTGAGAGGCTCCTTTATCTTTTGTAAAACCATTTTGTATTGGTAAGACTTTGATGGGCAAGGAAAAGAAACTTGGATGTTTGTCCAACACTTAATGGTTATGATAATTAGTTCCTTTTGCTTCTCCTTTTCCACTAATTCCTGGGAATTCCGTCACGCCCCGGACCCGGGGTCGGTGAAACGCACCTAGTGCGTGAGAAAGTAAAATAAAATAAAAAGAAGTCGAAACATGGGTTTAAAATAAACTTCTTTTATAAAAATAGCTCCTAAAATCTTACAACTTTACAATTAAAACTCTACTACTCTCATCTAATTCAGCCTCAACTGGTTTAGTCCTTTTCTTGCACACTAATTCATTTGAAAAATTAAACAGGGTGAAGGGTGAGCAACCACAGCTCAGTAGGGAAATGAGACCTTACCACAGTAGATTGATATAACTAAATTAAGTGACATCCAATTACACAGCCAAATATCACATTAATAATAATGCATGAACGAACTTCAATTCTACCCAACCCGTTAATCTATATAATAGGGCAAGCAAATCTGCATGTCCCATTCCATGCATTTTACCGCTGTGATTCTGAATGCCCCATTATATAAACTAACACCCATATCAATTATCCCATAATTCCCCTTTTGCTAGTCATTTTATCTAAACCATTGATCTCCAAGCCCAAATCACCCAATCGACAATTATACCGCCGATTTCCTAGTCTACTGTGCACACGGGCTCACTTGAACTTGGTCCCTACAATGGTCAGACTCAACTACACAAAAGAACCTTCCCATTACCTTCTTTTCCATCATTATTTTCTCAATCTAGCAACTCCAACCAATTACCATGACATGATATAATTATGCCAACATTATTCACATAGTTCTCAATACGTAAATATCCTATATCAAGAACAGTTTACAATACCACACATAATATAGAGCTCACGAAATTTAATTATATCAATCTCCGTAAGGGCCCCCAAGAGACCCATACCTCGTTTCCAAAGCTAGCTCCAAGTTAAGAAAGCACAAGCTCCGACCTCTAACTCCTCCAAGAATATTATTACCATTCTCTCTTTCTTTTTCTCTCTACCACTATTTGTCTCTCGTTTCTCATGCCAACTATGCATGCCTTTCTCTAGATGTAGTAAACCATTTGTAAATGTAGACTCCTATTTATAGTAGTAGAAGTAGACAACGAGAAATCCCTCATAGGTTAATACTCTTGGCGGCAACAATATAGGATAACAACAACTTGAGGTTATCTTCAATCTTTGCAATGTTCTGTCACCTAGCAAGAATGGTGGCACCATCTCTACCTACAATACTCTTGATCCAACACCTCATGCTTATAAGTCCACCTCATGCTTCTTACCAAATATATCTTTTAAGCCTTAACTCTTAAGTTTTCAATAAAATAAAATAAAATTCATGATAAGATAGGTTTATTAAAGTCTATCACTCAACGTGCACACTGCCATGCAAATAATATGGGTTCCTATACATATATATATATATATATAATAAATATAAAAATATATATAATTTATAAATTAAATGGCAAAATATTAAATCTTCAAACTATATAATTTTATAAATACGGGGTTTCACAATTTCCTCTGCCTGTCTTTTAGCTTTATGAATGGGTTCACATGGGCTTCTGTGGTAGTGGAGAACTTTGTCTGCTGGCTGATAAGCCTATATTTTATATATATTTTCTGCCTCCTCTACTTATTTATTTGTTAATTTCCTTGGATTAAATTGGTTGTTTTAATTGGTTTTGTGAGATTTGTGAAGGAATTGTGGAAATAGGAGGAAGTGTGCTAAAAAGGGCAAGAAGATGAAGATTGGAGATTAATCAAGTCAAGAGGCCAAGTCATTCCTTTTGTCGCAAGGAATGTTGTCAAATTTCCTAATTCATGATGTTTCAAGTCTTATCAAGTCAAACAAAGAGAAATAAAGAAGACCCTATTTTAGAAGGAATCCTACTTTTATAATAATTGTAATTATACCTTAGATAGGTAGGATTTGTATGAGTATTATAAATAGGGAGTTTAGGTCATTATTCAAGGATCAATCCATTATCCATAATCCTCCATCACCTCATCCTCCATTATCCATCATCCTGCATATTCATACTCATAGCCGAAATATCCAAAGGAGAATACGAAGAAAGCTTGCGCAACCTTGGCATTCTACTTCGAGAATTTGATGTCTTCCATGTCTTCATCAACCATCATGATTCTCAATAAGTCCTTCGTGAACTAATTTCTTTTACTAGGGCTACGATGTAGCCTAGCTATGAATACTCAAATTCTTTGATATTGTTAATTTTATTTATCTATACATGTTGAGTGCTTGTCACCATTCTTAATGTTATTAATTAATTAGCCACCAATTGCATGATTGGAAGAATTAGGTTGAGACCGGAAGGAGATTCCTAATAAAAAGTTTCTAGTAACAAGTACCATAAATTATATAGCCGACTCGGAAGACTGGGTTATGGTTTGTGTAATCTTTATTGTTTTCCACAAATCTTAATGGGTTCTTAGCTATCTAAATCTATAACTAGGAATAGAGTGGGTTGATGGTAAAGAATACAATTAATATAACTCGGAAGAGAGTATTGGTGAGGTAAGGGAAAACAATTATCAACATGTTAGGTAATTAGAATTAACAAACTAGAAGGATTTGGGTGGGATTAGCTAGGTGAAATCGGTGCCCTATTGCTTTATCATCTTTGTTTTCATCTTTTACATTATTTACTTGATCTCAATTTATTTTACTTGCTTAATTAGATTTTAATCATCATAATTTTCTTTCGTTTAATTCAAATATAATTAGAACTAAATCACTCTAGTATTTAATAGATTAACTTGATTCTTGTTGGAACGATATTCTACTTACTACTAGATTAAATTGAGCGATATTATCCACTTGCAATTAATCACACCACTGGCAATGGTTTCCTTGGGTTCTTTGGAAATTTTGGAAGTTGGCTATTTTATATGAGCCAAAGCTGGGTGTGTCAGATTTAATTGCCAATAATTGTAATTAATTTTTAGACCATGGTAATGTTTGTATCCTGCCAAAAAATGGTCTGGGCCATTTCAGTATTCTGGGCTGATTTCTAATTCCAATAAATGCAAAACCCAGTCGGTTTTTGTTGCTTATGGGCTATTTAACCAAATGGGCTAGCGTGCGGAATTTTGGCCCAAACACTAAGCAAAAGGACTAAGTAAATAGGGCATGTATATGTATGAAATTATGAGCTTAACACATAGCATTGAGCTTCTACTACTACTATACACTGCTAACAACTACTGTAGTAAGTGAAATCAGGCTAATGGCTAATCCACCTATAGTCATATTGCTTCACACTAACAAGAGTACTGAGAAATATATAATATCATACTTCTTTTTTCTTTTTTTTTCTCTACAAGCAATACTAGGGGAAGAGGAATTTGATCACAAGACCTCAGAACTAAAGATTATATCAAAAGTAGAAGTAAAATGATAGAGTCTCAAAGCCTAAGCATTGTGGCTTTGATTTCTGGCAAACAATGATATGATTTCTCTTAGTGATATTTATTACCGAAATATATATATATATATATATATATATATATATTCCAAGCCAAAACCATGATGAGGCCTAACTTTGCCTCCACTAGGCCCATATCTATAGTGTTGGTGTTTATAAACTATGGAAAGAAACAACTCCCTTCCAACATGGGACTAAATGAAAGTGTATTTTTCCTGTACAAACTCTAACATCATCCACATATACAATAGTTATCACTTTCAGAGCAGAGCATAAAACTGTGAATGTTGCTAGCTACCTAGCTAAGACCTAAGAAACAATAAAATTAAGGGTATTAAAAAAAATTATTATTTCAATATCAAATGCTGCTTAATTATGAGAGAGAGCTCAGAAAAATATGTATCTACCTAAGACAAACAGAGAGAGACAATATCCCATCTTAGTAGTGCACAGAAAATTGGTTAATGAGAGACAATATCCCATCTTAGTAGTGCACAGAAAATTGGTTAATGAGAGACAATATCCCATCTTAGTAGTGCACAGAAAATTGGTTAATGAGAGACAATATCCCATCTTAGTAGTGCACAGAAAATTGGTTATTTATTAATTAAAATTCTAACTGCAAACCATAATAAGCAAGAGATGAACATATGGGCAAGTGAAATTTGATTGAATTTGGTACATGAAAATAAAAAAGACACAATAATAAGATCGAAATCTGTGTGTGTAAACAAAAGGCATACCTAGGATAGTAACTAAGAGTCACATGTAAACAATGGCAACAATCCAAATTCGAAAGTAAACAAATTGCATGGAGTTATGTTATGGTAAATTTTATTTTTCATCTACTACATGCATGCAATTCACGCCTTCCATTTTCCCCAATAGCTCAAGCTTAAAAGTAACTCATATACTGCTCAATACCACTGCAATCTAAACTTAATCTGCAAATACCACCTTTACCCACACATTTTACAAACACAACCTATAAATGCGTACTTATTGTCCGCTTAACATTTTTTCTCACTTTTTCTTTTCTCTGTTAGCTCTATGGCAATTCTCTCTTCCTCTCTCAGCACGCTCTCTCTCCATCGTCGCTCTGTGACCACGACCACTCTCTCTCTCTACTAGCTAACTATGCCTCTTCTCACGAAGAAGAAGATCAAGAACAACCTACAAAACCCTTAGTTTTGCCCTCCAAACCTAGTTATTCCTTTTCCTCTTTGTTTTCTTCTCTTCCCAAATCCAAATTCGAATTTCATCTCTCTTGAATCCCTTCCTCAACCTAAACAAACCCAAACAAAACCATATTTTTTGAATATGACAACATGTCTTGGTATTAAGTGGCCATTGTTTGAGCATGTTGATCCAATTTTGGGTGGTTTTGAAGTCAGGGTCTATGTGCCCTCTTCAAGAACAGCTTCTCTAGAAAATGAATTGTTAGGAATATGTAAGTTTTGATATTAAATTGAATTTGATTCTGAAATTGGAAATGTGATTGATTTTGTCTGTATTTTGTGTAGAAACTGAAGAATTGGGATTGATTTTGTTTGTCTGAAACAACAAATGTGTTTGTTCTTTGTAGATTGATTCTTGCATTTGGTATTGGGATTTTCTATAACAACACATATGAACTTGTTATGATTATATTATAGTGAGGTAGCATTGTTGATTTGCTATTACAATTGTATTGTGGTTTTATTGCGGTCGTATTATAGTGGTATTGTATTTGTATTGCTATGGTATTGATGTTATATTGATTTTTTATTGTGTGTTATATTGATATGTTACTGTGTTGATATCATTTTTATTTATTTCCTTGTGATTTGTGTAGGAGTTGAGATTATTTTTGGCTGAAGTATTATTTACGATCTCTCTCTCTTTCTCTTTCTCTCTCTCTCTCTCTCTCTCTCTCTGCTCTTCATATTTTTCTCAACATTTATGTGTTAATTTAATGCCTTGCATTGTTTTGTAACCATATTCATTGTCAATCTCATTGTTTTTTTAAAAGATTGTTGTGAAATTGTTACTCCATTTCTTCTTTCCTTTGTTTTAATATATTTTTGTTTGGAGAAAAAGAACTCTGTTTTTGGAATCTAAAAGACTAGGTACTCTTGGTGAGTGTTTTCTGATATCCAATATCCAAACTTTATGTATGTTAGTTTATTACTTTTCCACTTGAACTTTGGTTGAGTCTAAAATTTGAAAAGTTTGGATGCCAGTAATGTATCTATATCACAAATCTTGGGGAAGAGGTATTCTGCAGTTGTGATAGCCTACTCTCTCGTGCGTATTCAAACTGCCTCAAAATGTTTTCATTGGTGTCTTGAGTTCAATACCAGCAAAATTTTTTAAATGAGAAGAAATTATGAAAAGCTTATACATAACAGACATATAGTTGAACATAGCTAGAGTGTATACCTAGAAAGATGTCATTGTGCTTCAAATTAGCAAATTTGTGGGTGAAAGCACAATGGTTGACATGCCATTCTGCATTTGATGAAAATAATTGATGACTTTGTATGGAAGTAGACTCATTGATTAACTTAGATTCTATCCATGAATGAAATACTTGCCTTTGAGGGCGTCATGTTTTTTTATTTTGTTTTATCAAGTATCTTATATTCTATAAATGAATGAAATATTTGGATGGATTGGAGTTAGTGGATTTTGGATCATGACTTTTGAGGAGAACTAGCAAATAAGTTTGGCTTATGCTTGTTATTATTGGGCCCAAAGAATTAGTAATTTGAAAGGACATCTAAGACATTATGTATTCTTCTTGTGGAGCCTTATGACATGATGCTTTGTTTCATTGGTTCGTGTGTATTCTTCTTATAGCAATTCTATGAGCTCTAGGTGAATTCATTGCTTGCAGTTAACTTGTACTTAATAGCATGCAATAGTCATATTCTTAAGTTGTCAGAGAAATGGAAATTATTTACGTTATGGGTTTATAGGTTATGGATGCCCACAATAACAGCCACTATTAATCTATCATAATACCCATCATTATATATTTGTAACCTACCAATTATGGGTGGTAAATGATTTAGACCTCTCTACCCCTATAAATAGTGACATCAAATATGAATGGAATACAAGTTGATTTGAGCAAATTATATTGTCTCTTTCTTCCTCTTATTTCTCTCTACAAATTTCCTAGTTTCACAACACGTTATCAGCACAAAAGCTCTTGGTAATGTTCTTCTCTATAGCTTACGTCATCCGTATATATATATATATATATATATATATATATATATATTTCTTTTATATACACACCTCGATGACGGCTGTTTTTATTCATTGAAAACTTGTTCGCATGCATGTTGTAGTTAATTAAAACATGAGTTAGTATGCAATTTTATTATTATTATTATTATTTTGTCTTTCTTTTCTCCTTTTTAAGTTTTTATTTTTATCTTATTTAAACACAATATGTTATGATAAGTTTTTTTTAATTTATTAACAAAAGATCAGGGCCTGAAGTTCCTCAATCCTCATAATAGATAAGGACCTGAAGTTCTCTTATCAAATCAGAACCTAAGTTTCTGTTATTCAAAATAATTGAAGGCATGAAGTTCCTCAATTCTAATTGTCTTAACATCCCAAACCATAAGTTTTGATGATTATATTTATGTTTACTACATCAACCATTTTTCTTGAGCCCTAACACATTCCATTTTCTTTTATATAGAAAATGTCGAACTTGGCAAAGCTCGAATTTGTTGCACTTGACATCTCTAGAAAGAACTATCTTTCATGGATCAATGATGCTGAGGTTCATCTTGAGGCTATGAACCTAGGGGAAACCATTAAGGAAGGCAATGAGGCATCCTCTGTGGATTGAGCGAAAGCCATGATTTTTCTCAAACACCACATCCATGAAGGATTGAAGTGTTAATACCTTACTGTCAAGGATCCGTTGGCCCTTTGGGGAAATCTCAAGGAAAGATATGACCATCAGAGGACAGTTATTCTCCCTAAGGCTCGCCATGATTGGATGCACTTGCGTCTACAAGATTTCAAATCAGTGGCTGACTATAATTATGCTTTGTTCAGAATTAGCTCCAAGTTACGACTTTGTGGAGAGAATATAACTAATGCAGATATATTAGAGAAAACTTTCACCACATTTCATGCCTCAAATGTGGTTTTGCACCAACAATATCGAGAGCAAGGTTTCCACAAGTATTCAGACCTCATATCTTGTCTACTTTTAACCGAACAGAATAATGAGCTTCTGATCCAGAACCATCAGTCCCGTCCAACTGGATCTGTACCACTCCATGAAGTGAATGATGCCTTGACACCATCTCATGAGGCATATGCTATCTCATCACATGGCGACCGTTGTCGAGGACGTAGTCGTGCTAGGGGTACCCGTAATGGTCAAGACCAAAATAGTAATAGCCACCGCTTGGGTCCAAGAAATACCCAAGCATCCCATAACCACCATAAGTGGAACAAACAAGATAAGGCAAATGGCTCCCAACCTTCAACTGACAGGGTGATTGAGGAAGCATGTCATAGGTGTGGTACAAATCGGCATTGGGCATGTGTATGCTGCTCCCCCAAACATTTGGTCAACTTTAGCCCAAAGGTTTGGCGAGCACCATACACATGCCCGATGACGCTGTGTATGACTGTACCATGCAACTCATCATGATGTTTCAGACTTCTTTGTTGATACTAATGGCAAATCTTTTGATTCTATGATTAGTGGTGGGATGCTCTGTTGTGAATTGTAGACAACCTGAAAATTGGAGATTATAAAGATTAGTCTAAACACAAATTATACTCGCAAGTGCACAAGGTCAATCGTAATATAGTATAGCAAATACGAGGTCATTCCCACGAGGATTGAGTTCAACTACCAATTAGTCTAACCTAATTTACTTCACAAAATAATTTAACTACTCTAATTATATAAACAAGAAATTAAACACGTAGCATACTCACGTAAACACGAAAGGGGTTTTTGAAAGAATGATTTAATTAACAATGAAATTAAAAGACAAAATAAGTAGAAAGTCATGAAACACAAGATGAGAAATTCAAATTGATAAAAGTACTAGGACAATGAATTCACCACTAGTAATCCGATCTAGCCTCTTATTTACTATTCACCTACCTATTAACTAACAATTTGACGTCGCCGCTTAGTTTTCCTTTTTCATGAATTACCTATGGTATTTAGGCTAACTCGTATATTCCTACATGCAATTCGCGTATGGTATTTAAGTCAAAAATCAACACATAGAAACTCATTATGATCAATGAAAACCTCGAACAAGCATGTAAACCCTAGGAGTATGGTATTTACCCTAGACGAATTACAAATCCTAATCACAAGAAGTAAGCCTCAAATTAAGTATGGTATTTACTCTAATTTGCATCCGATTTACTCAATTAAAAGTCTAGATGGTGATCAAGCATCAAGATAATCAACCAAGTTATTAAGCACAGTGATTAAGAATCCAACATCAAACGGCAATCAATTGATAAGTAAAATAAGAAAACTAGATTATCATACTAGGGCTACATCATGCCCTAGAAAAATGAAATTAGTTACACATAATCATCGAATTCGACATAAGCAAAAACATTAGGAAGAAACAATAAAACTTAGCTAATTGCGGTACTCTTCCGGTGTCTCCAATTTCTCCTAGTATTCGTGTGTCACCTAAGGAGTTGTTTATCATGCTTAAATAAAACACCCCATGTCTATTCCTACCCTATCTAGGCTTTTACAGTAGCCCAAAAATAAAGAAAAACCTAATTAAAACATAAATTCAAAATGGGTAAGTAATTGACTCCTCTTCCAACTCGGACTGGGATAACACGTCAATTGCTTTGCAGGCACGTTTCGGGTTGTTCCTCCTCCAAGACAATTCGGCAAAAGTATGTAAATTGTAGATTTTTGTCTTATCTTTCCATATATCACACGCCTTGAGGAAAAATCAGGAAAGTCTTCAAATAGTCATCCTTCCACAGCAGCACAGTTTCGATGGGATTGCACCTTATGCTGACTTAACTTCAAAGACTGCTCGCATTGGCTGCTCCGAAAATTCCAGAAAAATTCCACAATCATCTTCAAGGTCTAAGCTTTCATCTCCAATTGATCTTGTACTAAAACTCCACCAAAAAGTCATATTTTTGTTGAAAACAAATTACTTCCTCTGGAAAGCTGAAAAAATTGAGAAAATAAAGTAATAAGTCCTTTTTAAACCAAATTCTCCAACAAAAACTAAGTATAAAGAGTACATAAATGTGTAAATTTATGGACTTATCATGCTCCCCAATTAATTTTGTTGTATTTTTTTTCTTTGCTTTATGTTGTTTGAGCCAAGTTTAATTCCAATTTATTTTTCTTTTTCCTTTTCACATGTTAGTTTGGATCTTTTTCATTGAATGAAACCGAATAAAAGACTTTATTTGCTTCTTTGAATAAATGTGTAAATTTATGGACTTATCATGCTCCCCAATACATATATATTTTCTTATAAATTTGAATGTATGGACAACAATCATGGATGCTCTCGTTTTGAGAGAAATGACGAAGATATTTGTCTTGCTGATAGTGCAACTATGCACACAATTCTTCAAGATAAAAAAATATTTTGATAATTTACATTTATCAAAAGCAAAGGTAACTACCATATTAGGTTCTGCAAACCTAATTGACGACTCAGGAAGAGCTCAAATTTTATTACCCAATGGGACTCAATTCTCACCAACAGCCAGAGGTGTATATTGGAAACACTTCCTGCTTTTTTTTTCTGGGTTGTATTATACAACCATCAAAGCAGTTGAAGTCCATGCTATCATGAACCAGAAGTTCATTGACTCAACAACCTTCATGCTTTGGCATGATCGTCCTGGCCATCCTAGATCCACAATGATGCGTAGGATTATTTCAAATTCAAATGGACATCCTTTAAAAGCTTACCACTGTACTTTGTCCATTGACCAGTCTTGCAAAGCTTGTTTCCAAGGGAAATTGATCATCAGACCTTCTCTGTCAAAACTTGGTTTTGAATGTCCATCTTTCTTATAGAGAATTCAAGAGAATATTTGGGGGCCAATTCATCCATCCTGTGGAACATTTCGTTATTTTATGGTTTTAATCGATGTATCTACAAGATGGTCACACGTTTGCCTATTAGCTCAGACAATCAAATTACGAGCACAATTCCCTGATTATCCAATAAAGTCAATTCGACTTGATAACGCTGGTGAGTTTACCTCCCAAACTTTTGATGCCTATTGCATGTCACTTGGGATTGATGTTGAGCAACCAATTCCCCATGTCCATACTCAAAATGAATTAGCAGAAGCTTTTATTAAGCGTCTCCAGCTTATTGCTCGTGCTTTGCTATTGAAGACAAAGTTTCCAATTTCTACTTGGGGGAGCATCTTTAGTCCGGTTGAGACTCGTTACCCACCACCAATTCTCCCCTTTACAGCTTCCTTTGGGAGACAACCCAATATATCACATTTAAGGGTTTTTATTTGTGCAGTTTATGTGCCATTTGCACCCCCACAAATGGGTCCTCAACATCGATTGGGAATTTACATTGGTTTTGATTCACCAACTATCATTCGCTATCTCAAACCTATGACAGAAGATACCAGCACGCTTTGCGGACTGTCACTATGATGAGACATTCTTCCCACCGTTAAGGGGAGAAAAGACCGTTCCTGAAGAACGGCTAGAATTGGGTTGGAACATATCCGTTATGTCTCATCTTGACCCTCAAACAACTCAAAATGAAAATGAAGTACGAAAGATTGTCCACCTTCAGCAAATTGCTAATCAAATGCCAGATGCATTCATTGATACAGGAAAACTGACAATATCATATATACCTACAGCAAATACACCAGCAATGATTGATATCACAATCAGATTTACCAACGTTGCAACAAATGAATCATCTATTGCATGCCTGAAGTGAGGTAGACCCATTGGTTCTAAGGACTCAGCTCCTAGAAAGCGAAAATCGAAAGCATATTCCAATCCTAGTGAAAACGCTTATGAAGATATTATTGGGAAAGAGATTCATCTTGAATCTACAATTCATCCAGAGAATGGAAGTGTCATTGAAAAGACATAAGCCACTGAAGAGGAAAAAATACCCAATATAGAAATTTCTGTAAATTTTGCATGCCATGATGAATTATGGGACTGTATCGATGATATTTTTTTCTATTGCAGTAGCTATTGAAATTATAAAGGTTCATGAAAATATTGAACCACGATCTGTTGATGAATGCTAAAAGAGGCCTGATAGGCCAAAGTGGAAAGACACAATCCAAGTTGAGTTAAATTATTTGGAAAAACGTGGTGTATTCGGACCTGTGGTTCAAACACCACAAGGTGTAAAACTTGTGGGGTATAAATGGGTGTTCATAAGAAAGCGTAATGAGAAAAATGAGATTGCGAGGTATGAGGCACGACTCGTTGCGCAAGGTTTTTCTCAAAGGCCTGGGATTGATTATGAAGAAACATATCCTCCTGTTATGGATCAATTACGTTCCGTTATTTAATAAGTCTTACAGTTTCAGAAAAACTTGACATGCGTCTCATAGACGCTAATATTTATATGAAAGTCCCAGAAGGATTCAAGTTGGTAGAATCAAACACTAAATCATGGAACATGTACTCTATTAAGTTGAGACATTCACTATATGGGTTGAAACAATCCAGACGAATGTGGTATAATCCTCTTAGTGAATATTTGATTAAGGAAGGCTACATCAATGATCCCATATGCCCTTGTGTTTTTGTAAAGAAATCAAATTCTGGATTTGCAATCGTAGCAGTATATGTCGACGACATGAACTTAATTGGAACTCCTAAAGAGATCATTAAAAATGCTGAATATTTAAAGTGTGAATTTGAGAAGAAAGAACTTGGAAAAACTAAATATTGTCTGGGCTTGCAGATCGAGCATCATCCCAATGGTATTCTTGTCCATCAATCAGCTTACATTAAAAAAAATTTGAAGTGATTTTATATGGATAATGCCCACTCGTTGAGCACTCCAATGGTAGTTCGTCCATTAGACACTACTAAAGATCCATTCAGTCCTAAAGAGGATGATGAAATGATACTTGGTCCAGAAGTACCATGTCTTAGTGCGATAGGTGCTTTATTATATTTAGACCAATGTACTAGGCCAGATATTACATTTCCAGTAAATTTATTAGCCAGGTATAGCTCGGCTCCAACACGTAGACACTGGAATGGTATAAAGCATATCTTGCGCTACCTTCGTGGAACCACTGATATGGGCCTATTTTATTAGAATGAACCTTCCAACGGTCCAAATCTTGTTGGATATGCGGATTCTGGGTATCTCTCTAATCCACATAATGGTCGCTCCCAAACTGATTATGTGTTTACTTGTGGAAATACAACAATCTCATGGCAGTCTACAAAACAAAGTTTGGTTGCTACTTCTTCTAATCATGCAGAATTTCTTGAGCACCATGAGGCCAATAGAGAATGTGTTTGCTTAAGATCCCTAGTTCATCATATTTGAAAAACATGTGATCTTTCTTCAACAACAAAAGCTCCGACAATCATGTATGAAGACAATGCTGCTTGTATAGCTCAAATTAAAGAAGGATTTATCAAGGGTGACAAACCAAACATATACCACCAAAGTTCTTCTACCCACATGAGCTTCAGAAGAATCAAGAGATCGAAGTCAAATAAATTCGTTCCCAAGTTAACCTGGCAGACCTCTTCACCAAAGCTCTTTCGAAGTCTATATTTCAGAAGTTGGTATATGGTATATGGATGCGACGACTTTACAAGCAATCACATTGTTGAAGATCAGGGGGAGATATCAACCAAGGAAACTCCTCAGTTTCATTACATCGGATGTATGTGCAATGTACCCTTCGATCAGGTTTTTATGCCATGGGTTTTTCCTAGCAAGGTTTTTAACGAGGCAACATTTAGCACATCCAATGTGATGTCATTGTATGGTGGACATCCAAGGGGGAGTGTTATAAATCCATATGTTATGGGTTTATAGGTTATGAATGCCCACAATAATAGCCACTATTAACCTATCATAATACCCATCATTATATATTTGTAACCTACTAATTATGGGTGGTAAATGATTTAGGCCTCTCTACTCCTATAAATAGCAACATCAAATATGAATGGAATACAAATTGACTTGAGCAAATTATATTGTCTCTTTTTTCCTCTTATTTCCCTCTACAAATTTCCTAATTTCACAACAAAATTTGTTTTTTATTACTTCTTCATTTCCATTTTATAGCTTGTTTATTGTCATATTTTATTTGTAATGGCAGTTAACTTCACTCTTAATAATGGTGAACTCCCTTCCCTCTTAATAATTTTTTTCATTATTAACTTCATTTTGATATGGAGATTATATTTGTAAACTAAAAGAATTTACACTAGATAAAGGTTTTATGTTCTAGTTAGGCCTGGGCACAGTTCGAGTCGGGTCAAATTTTAACTGGCCCATGAGCCGAACCGACCGAAGCTATGGTTCTTGGATCAGGTTCGGTCAAAAATGAAACCCGAAGTTGGGCCGAGCTGAACATACATGGGTCGTTTCTGATTTTTTTGTCAGTTCCGACTTGAGCCCAAATCTTTTTTTTTCTAAAGCCCAATATTGTTTTTTTTTCTTTTCACAATACCAGTTTTTTAAGCAGCCCATCAATTAAAGCCCATTTTGTTTTCCTTGCCCAAATTATGTAAATTCAACTATAACTTGTTTTTTGTTTTTTCTAAGTATCTAAACTATCAAATTAAATTTTACAACCCATGACCAAAAAAAAAAACATATTGTATCAGTTAAGGAAGCTGCAAACAAAACATAACATGTTTTTGCAGCTCCCATGGCTTCTCCATCATCATCGTTCCAATTTGACAAAGTGTCAAACCTGCATCCTGATCAAATATAACTATGGAATATCAGAGCAGGAAATGATTAGTTCTGCACAAAATGACAGAATCTAAACCATTGAAAAACAAATATAGACCAGTCAATCAATTAATAAATAATTATTCAATAAAAAAAAACTAATTAACCCAAATATTCGCATCGTTCATCGATAAAAGACTAACACAAACATGCTACATAAGGAAAAAAATGGAGAAAACAAATAAAAGAATGAATGCATTTAAACAACAACGAGTTAAACATATTCATGCCCAAAAAAAATGTTCCTATGCCAAAAATACAGATTCAAGACAACTCAATTAAATAAATTGAAACAGATTCAAGGCTAACAATCAAACCTAAGCACGATAATGACATCAGTTCATCGTTCTGTTCGTACTTTCCCTATCCACTTATTAGTGTTCAGAAATGACTGTCTATCTGCAAGCGACAATTCAGTCAGGACTTTGTAACACAAAATGTCTATATAAGGAGTAGAGATCAAGAGTTGCATAAATATAAATGAAAATTTACACGGATGTGCGCCCACGCATACAGAAGCAGAACAAAAGTAATGGTTTTCTGTCTATTTAATTTCCAACCATCCATTTCTTTTTCCTATCATCAGAACAAAACTTGTGGGGACCAAATCTAACGCATCATGGCCTAACCCACATGCCACAACTAAAAGACATGGGATGATCAACTTCCCTCCCCTCTCACTAGAGGAGTGCAGAGCAAGGGAGACGCAAGTCACTCATCTGATCCCATTACCACGAAGTGGAGGATGGGATGCGCAAAGCTAGGGAAGTAGGGCTAAACCCAAGACCTCGGAGCGCTATAAAAACCCAACTAGACCTCTAGCAAAGGTATGAAAAATCCAACGGAACACTAAGAGTACGTTGCGCAAAACTGACTTGAGCATCGGAGTGGCTTTTGCAGGTACTCACCGCATTTCCATCGTTCGACTTTGGGAACGTAATCCGGAGTTCTCTTTCAACCAAGGAAACGTGCGGATTTCAGTCAAGAACCTATGGAGGTATTTCTTCTTGAAAGAAATCCTGCTCCAACAGTTGGCGCCGTCTGTGGGAATCTCGCAAAGTAGATCATAAACATGATGAACCTACACAGGGAACTCTAAACACCTCGATGTCCACTCCTCGCTCCAGAAGCGCAAGGTCCAACGCCCAAGATGGGGAACCAAGCCTTGCTGTTATCCAATTGAGGGAAATCATGAAGGAATTGCGCGAAACAAGAAAGGTAGCGGAAAAGGCTCTGGAGAAGGCACAAAACACTGCTTTCCGTGAGGGCTCAAAAGAGGGCAAGAGGAAGCAGAGACATGAGATCTCTAAGGGAGACTCCTCCAGCAGCACACACTCGAGCGTCCGTGACAGGGCCACAGCGGAAGATCAAGACAGAGGTCTCGACTTGCATAAGATGGCGAAAAAGATTAAGGACACTGATTTGCGCAGTCAGATCAAGAAGATTGTTAGAGGGTACAAGCCACAAACACCCGCTGAACTAGCTCTGGAAGCGGCGAAAGGAATATGCAAGTCGCCATTCACGGAAGACTTCCTAAAAGCCAAGAAGCCAGTTAAGTTCACCCAACATAACTTTAAGTTGTTCAAGGGCACGACTGATCCCATTGAACACATCTATCATTTCCAACAACAAATGGTGCTCGAAGGAGATGACGAGGCCCTGCTATGTAAGTTGTTCCCCTCAAGCTTGTCAGGGTCGGCCCTGATTTGGTTTAGACAGCTGAAACCAAGGTCTATTGGTGGCTTCACCCAACTCTGTGAGATGTTCATATCTCAGTACATTTGCAATCAAAAGAGAAGAAAGGACGTCACGATCCTATTCAGCACGAAGCAGAGTACCGGAGAAAGCCTTAAAGACTACTTGAGGCATTTTACGGAGGAAATGTCTACTCTTGAGGAATGTGATTCTCACACTACTTCACTAGCGTTTCGTGAAGGGGTCATACCTGGAACAAAAAAGCACAGGTCTTTAGTGAAGACCTCACCAGTGGATATGAGGGAAGTGATGGCCCGGGCGGATGGAGTCATCAGACTGGAAGAAGAAGAGCTCACCCAATCAAAACGCGCCACTTTCACCATTGCGGTCCCAAAGTCTCCACCGGAGGAAAAGGTGGAAACGAGGTGATATCCCTCGAGACAAGAATCTAGCAATGGACCTAAGCAAAGCCGACCCTTCACCAGGCTCACGGTGAGTTTAGTAAACTTTTTCGCGAGAACAAGGGCAAAGGTATATTTTGAACACCACCTGCGATCCGTGAATCCCCAGAGAAGCGAGATGAACAAGATGTGCGCCCATCATAACGACTTTGGACACACCACTGATGAGTGCCGAAGTCTCAGATATCAAGTAGAGGCAATGCTGAGAAAGGGAATGTTATCCCAGTACCGCGCTGAACCTGAGAGTAGGGCAAGTGAAGAGGGTGGGTCAAAAACGAAGAACTACTGGAGATCAACATCATCCATGGTCTACCGAATCCCGTGGAGGGAAAAGAGGCTAGATCCTGATTCGAAAAGATTGGAGTCATCTCATCCACGCAGAAAGACATGGAAGGAATTGAGTTCCCTCACAATGACGCATTAGTGGTGACCCTCCGCATTGCCAATTCGATGGTAAAAAGAGTGATGATCGACGGGGGAGTAGCGTTGACGTGTTATTCTGGAGCACTTTCCAAAGAATGAAGCTGGACGAAAGGGAGATTCAACCAAACCCAACACCAATCTACGCATTTGAAGGGACGAAAGCACAACCGATTGGAGACGTGACTCTGCCGGTCATTGCCGCAGGTAAGACCCTACTCGTTACTTTCGTAGTCGTGGATGCGCTGAGCGCATATAATGCTATAATGGGAAGGAATTGGATTCACCGAATGGATGGAGAAGCATCGACACATTGCCAAGTAATGAGATGCATATCCGAGGACGGCAGAACCACAGTTGATATCAAAGGGGATCAAGTGGAGGCCAGAAGATGCTACAGCATAGCAACTAATCTCAAGGCTGCGACATCGCTGCAGAGCGAGGATTTATAGCAATTAATGGAGGACCCACCAGAACGAGAGGAAGAGGATAACTCAGATCTTCCGACGATCGAACCACTCAAAGAGGAAGTTCTGGATCCTTCTTATCCTGATAGAAAAGTGTTGGTGGGCTCCCTCCTATCTGAAGATGAGATAGAACAACTAATGAAGTTATTAAGAGAGAATAAGGACGTGTTCGCGTGGTCACATATAGACATACCGGGGATCAACCCGGAGATCGCGTGTCATCGGCTGAATGTTGACCCAAACCACCCTCCGTACCAGCAGAAGCAGAGGAGGTTCGCACCTCAGCGGAACCAAATTATTAGCGACGAAGTGGGCCAATTGCTCGAGGACGGATTCATTCAAGAAGTGTGGTGTCTAACCTGGGTCTTGAATGTGGTGGTAGTAAGTAAAAAGGATGGAAGATGGCGTGTATGCGTGGACTACATCAACCTGAACAAGGCGTGCCCGAAAGACTGTTATCCGATACCAAAGATCGATCAAATGGTAGATGCTACCGCCGGGTATGAACTTCTCTCATTTCGGGATGCTTATTCGGGATATAATCAAATCCCAATGGCAATTGAGGATAAGGAAAAGACGGCATTCATCACCGAGCGAGACTTGTATTGTTACACAGCGATGCCATTCGGGCTGGAAAACGCAGGATTGACGTATCAGAGATTAGTAAACAAGATGTTCAAAAGACAGATCGGCAAAACAATGGAGGTTTACATAGATGACATGGTTGTCAAGAGCCAGGAAAAATTCCAACACATCAAGCACCTGGAAGAAGTCTTCAATATACTAAGAAGATACTGCATGCGGCTTAACCCGAAGAAGTGCGCATTTGGCGTTTCGTTAGGACAGTTCTTAGGGCAAATAGTGAGCAAGCGAGGCATCGAGCCCAACCCATCGAAGATGGAGGCATTGCAAAGTATGCCTGACCCAAGAACACCTAGGGATGTGCAGGTTCTAACTGGGCAAATAGCGGCTCTCAGCCGGTTCATTTCAAGATCGTCAGATCGTTATAAGCCATTCTTCCAGGCAATTCGAAACAAGGATGGAAGCGTATGGGGGCCAGAATAAAGAGAAGCCTTCGAACAGCTAAAGAAGTACCTCGCCAGTCCCTTGACCCTGACCATTCCAAAGCAAGGTGAACCTTTATACCTATACATGGCTGTCACTGAAATTGATGTAAGCGTTGTACTGCTAAGGGAGGAAAATTCAATCCAGCAACCCATATTTTATGTGAGCAAGAGCATAATTGAGGCCGAGAAGAGATATCCACTTGCTGAGAAACTCGTGCTAGCTTTAGTGACGGCCAAGTGGAAGCTTTGATAATACTTCGAGGCACACACGATCGTCGTATTAACGACCCAACCAATCAGGGCGGTCATGTCCAAACCAGACCTCTCAGGAAGAGTAACAAAGTAGGCTATCGAGCTTGGAGCATTCGACATTAGATATCACCCTCGGACAACCCAGAAGGGCTAGGTAATTGCTGATTTCCTAGTATAATGCTATCCACCTAACAAACAACGGGAAAACCATGATGAAATCAAGGAGGCACCAAACCCGGATAAGGCCCAATGAGAATTGTATGTAGACGGATCATCTAATCAAGTGGGAGCCGAAGTAGGAATCGTCCTCTTATCGCCTGAAGGGGTAGACCTGGAGTACTCCATCTGATTAGACTTCCCTGCTTCAAACAACGTAGTGGAATACGAAGCCCTGGTGATAGGGCTCCAAGTAGCCAGGACGTTGAAGGTGGGACGCTTAGTTATCCATAACGACTCTCGCCTCATAGTCGGTCAGATAACTGAGGAATATGCTACTAAGGATGAACGAATGAGGGCATATCAGCGGGTGGTAAAGGATTTAGCCGATAGATTCGAAAAAATAGAGTTTAAACGAATACCGAGATAAATGAACGCTCAGGCAGATCGCCTGGCCCACGCCGCATCAACAGCGGTGGAAGACATGAGGGTCGCCCCAGTGGAACTCTTATCGAGTCCCAGTATACCAATTGATCCTGGAGTTATGCAGATTGATGCTGAAGAAGAAACGTGGATGACTCTAATCATGAACTATATCACGAAGGGAACGCAACCCAACGACCTGATCGAAGCAAGGAAATTACGAATAAAGGCTGCAAGGTACGCCATCATAGATGATACATTTTTTCGTAAGTCTTTTTCAGGGCCATATCTCAGATGCCTCGATCCACGTGAAGCTGAGTGGGTGCTAAAAGAAATTCACCAAGGGACATGTGGGAACCACACAGGTGGAAGGAGCTTAGCCCACAAAGCACTGACCCAAGGATATTTTTAGCCTTACATGGCCGCGATGCAGAGCAATTTTCACGGAAATGCGATAAATGTCAAAGGCATGCACCCCTTATTAGACAACCAGCCGAGGAACTTAACCCTGTTATAGGGCCTTGGCCGTTTACCCGCTGAGGGATGGACATCGTAGGACCACTTCCCACTGTAGTGGGGGGCAAGAGGTTCGTCCTTTTGGACACTGACTACTTCACCAAGTGGGTGGAAGCCGAGGCTTACAAGACAATGACCCAAACAGACGTGGTAAGATTCGTATGGCGGAATATAATTTGTCGCTTTGGGATACCAAGGGCCATCGTAAGTTACTACGAGGAAAAGGGAACATTCAACAGTTCTTGTCCCGAAGATACCCTCAAGGAAACGGGTAGGCCGAGAAAACTAATCGTACGATCTTTGATTGCCTGAAGAGAAGGCTTGAACAACGCAAAGGAAAATGGTCAGAGGAACTGCCAAACGTATTATGGGCATACCGCACTACCAAAAGGAAACCAACCGGCGAAACCCCTTTTTCCTTAGCTTATGGAACTGAAGCCGTCATCCCTACAAAAATCGGACTACCCACAGTCAGGACACTAGTGGTAGAGAGCAATGATAATGAGTAACAGCTAGCTCACAACCTTGACATGCTGGAAGGTCATGAAGAATACCAAGGACCTAAACGCAGGAAAATTTGGACGGACATGGGAAGGACCATACGAGGTAATTGAGACTTATGAAAAAGGGGCCTATATGCTGAGGCATATCGAGAGCGATCAATACATACCACGCCCTTGGAATGCAATTCATCTGAGGAAGTATTTAATTTGATTTTATAGTTTTCATTTCTTTGTTGCTTTCATCTTTCGCTTATTTGTGAATTTTCCCTAAATTGTCCATCGTTCGATGAACGCTTAATGGAACACATGTTTACTTCACATTAAAATTGTTTGGTCGAAGACCATGCCTGTTTAAATTAGCATCACCTGAATTCATGTGGTCGAAGACCTTGTAAACAAGAAAATGCATATACTAATCCACGAGCATGTAAGGCGCTTGGCCGAAAAGTAAAAATACGATCGAAGGTCGTAATCAAGACGTGGTCGAAGACCACGCGTAAAGAAGTGATTGAAAATCGCTCGTAAAGAAGTAATTGGAGATTATGACATAATCGAGGGACCATGACATGGTTAGAGATCGAGCAACATGAATAAGAATATGCATGTGACAAGGTCGAAGACCGCATGATTAAACATAACAATAGCATTAAGCTCTCATAGCCATAAAAGGAAAAACATGAAATGCTTATAGGAGGAATGCCTCCAAATTATTCAAACTGGAAAGCACATGAAACTACTGAGGCTATAGGTGCGGACCCATAAGTAGCATGAAACTACGTAAGGGTAAACCATTTTTGCCTTGGTGCGGAAGTGGTGGATCCCTTGTCTAAACCCGTCACGTATGCCGTCGGAATGAACGGCGGACACAGTGCGATCTGCATCAGTAAGATCACTTCAGAGCCGAGTCACTTGGGCACTAACGCATGCCAGGTCCTCCTTGAGTAAGTCACGCTCCATCGGCAGCATGTTATGGCCTAAGTGATAGGAGCAGCGAGGAACGTGAGACGGACCAGCTTCATCCCGCGCCCTTGGGGTGCTCCTTCTCATAGTAGCCTTTACTCCACCTCTGATATCACCAGATCGGGACCTGGATCCACGGAACGAATCGGGAACCGCTGAGTATCTGAAACATCGGCCGGAGAGTCAGCAAAGGAATCTTGAGAGCATATTTTAATGATTCTATTAGGGCTCTTGGAATCCCGCTTGGGGGACTCCCTCCCTGACAGAGACGACGTTCTCCTCCTCGGAAAGTGTCCTTTCTTTGGAACATCTGCGCAAAGGCGGAAATGGAGCTTTAGCTTGCGTCTATGAGCCATGAGTGGGATAAGTATGTTCACCTGAAAACCAAATCACCCCTTATATAGAGGCTTACCTAAAGACGTAAGGGAACGCCTGATAAGGTCGTAATGCGAAGACGATAGGATATCTAATCCCTTGCTTTTTGAATTTGAAAATAACGGCACACCCAGGGAGGATTTTGGCCAGGTTTGAAAAACCATCACGCTAAACCTCATATACTTATATTAGGGTTAAAGTTCAAATCAGGTGGGTAACTCATAAAGCCTGATAAAGCGAGTCTGGAATTCTGGGAATGTGACCCAAGATAATTAAGTACATCAAACCAAAGACAGAACTGAAAAGAAAGTACAACAAGCAGTGAATGAAACAAAGCAATCTAGGACGCGTCATCAAACGGGTCAGGGAAGACCTCCGAGGTAGGCCCAGCACAAGTGGAAAATCCAGCAGGCGAGGTGAAGCCCGTAAATCCAAGGACAGGCCCAGTACTAGCAATAGACGATGCAACTTAGAACTAGGGACAACGATCCTAATCGACCCAGAAGGGGTTGGCCCATGAGAGGCTGCTGGCGGGGTCCTGCGATGGGGGATGTAATCCGCAGGAGGACGATCTTCAGGGTGCATACCCTGAAATAGTTCATAACCAGCGGGATCAAATCCCAACTCATCATCATAGTCATCTGGGCCCGTCACAAACCAATTCTCAGGAAGCTGCTGACCTTGAACCCAACCATACCTGAATTGCCTGGCCACCTCGACCCTAATCTGCTTGGTGTTGGCTTGATACTCCTCATCCCTATTACGTCGACATCCACCAATTCTTTCTTAAGGCGGTCAACCTTCATTAGTACAATGCTTTGGCCACTTTTCAGAGTTTGCAATTCACCCCGTTGCTGCTCGAGCTCAGTCTCACATTCCTTGATGCGTTTCCCACTGAGTTCGAGGGTCGCCGTCTTTTCGCATATCTCGCGGCTCATAACCTGGAACCTCGCCATTTGCGCATTGCGAATTCCAACCATCTGCGAGAAACAAAAATGGGCAGTCATTAAATAGACAACTATGACAGGACACGGCAATTGGATGACGTAAGCATGAATCCCAAACGTACTGCATTCAAGCACTGTGATTGATAACTCCACATATGTTCATCAGTCATGGATGTGAGGTCATTCTCTCCCAACGAGTTAGCAGAAGTAGGAGCACGAAGGACTTGCTGAGGTCGGGATGATGTACTCGAAGCAAACACATTTGGTGAACCCAAACCCAAAACAACCTATGAGGCATGGCGGGACTTCTTCGCAGACCCGGAAAGCTCGGGCTCTTTTC
>NW_007362504.1:104713-127190 GCF_000346735.1 Prunus mume
TCGGAAGACTTAATTATATATAGGAGCCGCAAAAAATTAAAGTTTTCTCAGTAGGCCACTTGAGTTTCAGCCTGGTTTTAAGCTAAACCACATGTATAAAGGTTAATCAGAGTGTGTTTGCTTTCGTGAGGGTTCAAATTTAGAATGTTTGAGTTTACAACTCACCCGCATAGTCTAGTTCATTTTTACCGTTTGGGCAGTTGGGGCACTTGTTGGTTTTAGATACCAATCTATGATAGCTACATTTCATTAAAAGAATTCTCTTTTAGGTACAAGTTCTAATCATGAAAAAAAAGGTGGGAAAAGTAAAACTGTTTAAATTTAATCAAACCCTGTATCTGATCTTTCAACCCCATGCTAACTTCAACATATTACATTTGTGAGAAATGAGGACAACATAAAAGGTAAAGTCTTGGATGTGATATGAGTCACACGACTAACTTTAAAATGAAACAAAATTGATATTTCAGTAATTTCTAAAACTCCTTCGAGGTACTCATTATATAAATATAATTTTTCACTGTGGGTTAAAACGGATATTCTATTAATATACAGAGAAATGCTAGTGTCAGTTGTACTCATTCATGAAAGGAAGATTGAAAAAGTTGAAAACTATTTTGGTGACCTATAATCAATTTCATATACCAATAAATGGTTCGAAGAGCAATCACAACGGATCGATATGCTAGCAAAACTTTGATTTAATGGATAAGTTTGAGAACAGGAAAAGCTCTTTGCAATCGTTGATGATTAGCATTGGTGTTAAAGCTGTTCTACCCTCATTATTCATGTCTTACATGAAGTTTTCAAAAGCTTTCTATATATGATTCAACTTCAAGTACTTCATAGGAAAAATGCGTGCCTCTCTAGGTAAAGGCTACTACATATTCTATCAAAATCTTGTAAAAGCAAAAGATTGATTGCTCGTCCCAGAGCATCAAACACACCGAAAACCCTACTTTTTGTGTGAAATATAAAAAATTCCTACGTAAATAAGGCAAGTAGAACACTTTCTATGGGTAATGTGCTACGCATGGGATAAAGAAATTATTAGATTGTCTCTGGCGTGGATCATGACCAGACTATTTTATCAAGGCCCTTTTGTTTTTTGTTTTTTAATAAATTTATTGTTGTTTTTTTTAAATGTCGAAAGTAGATTACTGCTCTTTTGTTTTGTAAGTATAAATGGATGGGTTCTTTTTAATGACGGCAGACCAAATTCTTGTTTTTCATCTTAAAAGCAATATTTTGATAGGTTATATCTTTGTCTTGTGTTATTTTTTGGTTTAATATTTGCCGTCGTGGTTTTATGTATCAAAAGATGGCGGTCGATTTCACGACGGTTTAAAAACCTTCTACACTACGGTGAATTCTCGTCGTCTATTGCGATTTTTGTAGTAGTGATATGCAAACAATTCCTTAAGTACTGTTATTAACCATCATTTTCATTACAGCTAGAATTAGTCATGCCTTTAAACTCTTCCTTTTTTATGGAAAATTTAACGCCTAATTTGAAAGTGAAATACAAGGACAGAAATATTCAGAAAAGTAAGAGTTTACATATTTATGTGGAATCTTATGTTGATGCATGTTCACTGGCACGATGAAAATTCCATTATGGTTTGCTGAGAAATTCTGAAACACTGCATGTCAATATTCAATGTATCAGTGGCATCTCATATCCGACCACTCTTCGGCGGGTGTATTGAGAATATATGCCACATTTACATGGAATATTTGGAAGTGAAAGTATTGTATATGATAATATATATAAGATTTGAGTTTCTCGAAAAATTATGTACATGACATATGCTGTTTTACAAATTCAGTTAGATTAACATATGTTGAGTTTAAGATTAAGTATTAAGGGTGCACGTGTTAGTAAAACTATGTGCATAGTAGAGTTGGTATAGTAGAAAATATATGACGTCATGAGCATTATTACTATTAGACGTCCACATAAAAGAAAAAATATATATATAGATCTTCCTTCTAACTTCTAAGGACACCTTCTTCATGTGGACTTAACATGAAAGCTCATTATACAAGGTACGTACACATAAAAACCCTAGCTAGGAACTTCAATCGTCTTGCCTTCTCAAACGGTTCAGCCTTGCATAGCCTTGTAAGAGCTCAAGTACTGGAGTTAGTGGGCCTTTTCGTAGCCTTTTGCAAAAGGCTATATATAGGGTTGATCATTTTAGTTTACCAAGTTGAACTAGGTTAAATAAAACAAAAGTAATGTCACCTGGTTACACTACTAGGACCCACACCACAATCACCCCGGCCAGTTCAACTATAACATAACATAATAACAAATTGTTGCAACAAAGATCCAAAATTATAAATATCAACATATACCAAAAAAGAATCCATAAGAACTATAAGAAATATATATTGTTTAGTAAAGGTATCTCACCATAACTATAGATTTTAAAACTGTCCAATACAACTTGAAATAATAAAGAATTAGATAAGACACTACGAGCTAGGCTGTTTTAATTTTTAAAAATTAATGGGGAAATGCGGGAGCAATCGGAACCTAAGAGTTTTCCAACGTTGAAAAGAACAGTGCCACTAAATTAATACTAAACTATAATAACTAATTTTGCATATAGCAAGTGGCTGCAACCATCTATGTTCTTTGTTCAAGGGTTAGGTTGAGGTTAGGGTAGGGATAGTTCGGTAAAATGTATAAGTGTATGAGTGCATTAATATTTAGTAAACAATAAGCTGGATGTGGAAATAGGAATGACGGTGAATAATAAATCTACTTGTCTCATAAAATCCATGGAGATCACTTCGAAGTTAGTGATGCATAGAATACCTAACTTAAGAATGGATTACGAATCATTTCATGAAACATTAGATGTTGCAGGCTAATAATCGAGTGGTTGACGTTTGGAAGGTCCTTGTTAGGCACCACACCACGCCAATGTCTCCTTGACTTCCCAGTAAATTTTGTGCACCACATATTCTAGTTTTCAATGAGATTGGTTTCCACAGTTGGATTTCCTCTCCTCCATTACCATCAATCTTGCCAAAAAGTTTAAATCGGATTTTCTCATATTCAAACACTTTGCCCAAAAATACTGTTCTGTTGGCATGAATGACCCCTTCTAATTCCACAATCAATCATTGGCTCCAAGAAGACATTATAATTTGTAAAGCAATTCTCTTTCTCGATATGAGACAAAGACTCACCACCATTAAAGATGTTGTCGTTGATATTTATGAACTACATTCTTTAAATTTTTTATTTTTATAAAGGGGAGAGGGTTTCTCATACACACACTACGAAGGTGTCATGGTGATTCGAATTTGAGACCATTAATCTGCAAGTAAAGATAATTTTCCAATGCAACCAATAGCGGGTCACTGTTTAGTCTCACATTCATATACAAACTTTTTGTTTACCATGCATTATGTCATAAAGAAAATTTTATAACTAAAACTCATCATGAATTCCCAAAATTATAAACTTTGGAACATTTTTGGTTTTTTTCCCTCATACAAGCGATATTAAAGAGAAAAGAGTCGAACACATAAAGATTTTTAACAACTCGAACTATAAGCTCTTACATCAACTTTGTAACTTAACTCATCGTCAATTTGCAAAATCATCATATTCTTTTTTGTCTAACGAACTATTAAGATAAAAACTTTGGATCGCTCCACTTGCTTCGCACCAGGGCCGCCCCTGCCATTTAATATTGAAAGTTCCAAAGAATAATCAATTAACCCCACGAGCTTCACCCCCTAGGAATCTTTGAACAAAATTCAACAAAGAGCTAGTGGTTTTTGAGAATTTGGGTTGCGTTGAGGCCTCTCGTGATCTACTTTCTACCCCTGAATATCGGCTTTTGATGGTAGAAAAAGATTAGGGTAATGAGCTTATAATCATATCCGATCAAATGCTTTTAGTTTTCCCCGATATTATGATATATACGACCATGGATTAATATATCCAAATCACACTGGCGGCTTAAATCCATATAGATCGTATAAAGATTTATATGATGGCACTAGAAAAGAGGAAAAGCTTTTGTCTTTAAGTAAATGGAGACCTAGTTTAGGAAATCAAAAGCTTTCCTTCTTAGTTGCTATTAAGGATATAGATTAGGCTAGCTAGCTAGCTACTCATATCACGGAGACTAAAGACATAAGACAGGTTGGGTTTAACTTATGATAAACATATAATGTCAACCTTATTCAGTGGGATGCTTTCATGTATATATTTTTTTCACATATATAATATTGGCAATAAACATTAAGAGCGCGTAATCAGTGACACATGAGGTGGCTAAAAGTCTTATTAATTAGTGTCTAATAGCACAATAGACATAAATAATCGTACGTCCATGTTATATCTAGTGTATTTAGCCACCTCATTTTGTGTCATTGATGCCAATGGCCATTCACTGGCATCGATCAATGTTTGTTCATCTAGTGATCTTTTTCAGGTTGTTACTCTCCATTAAAAAGAAAAAAAAAAAGTGGAGTTCATGTTACATCCCCTAGAAAAAGCCTGGTTGCTACGATCATGCTTGAGTTTGTTCATATATATTGGAACTTACTCTCTCTCTCTCTCTCTCTCTCTCTCTCTCTCATAATATCATCTCTACTCAACAAACTTTGCTTTCTGGTTTCTATATCTTTATTCATCCTCTTTACTAACAAACTTCGCTTTCTATACTTATTCGTGTTTATTGATTATTGTAAACCAATAGCCTGTGTCTAGGGTTGGCATGTCCAAATCAACCGGATAATAATGAACCTCACCTTCCTCACCTTCTCAATCATATCCTATGTAGTAGCCAGGGCACTCTTTCTCTCTCCCCCATCTATCTCCATTGGATTTTCTACTTATTTTGGCATTAGTCGGTGCTTAATACTAACCCCCAAAAGCTATAAAGATATAAAGCGCATTTAAATTTGTAATCCAAGGCCTATAGTTAATGTCAAAAGAAATTATAAAGAAGCATGAGTAGTGCTCTCTTGCCAAATTGTCAAATTGTGAATCTGAATTACACATTGTGGCAAAACAATCTGATCAAATGATCCCGATTGACATAGTCTGCCAACATAAAATCAGCCCAACATTATATTATATCCTCAAATGTACGAATACCTTAGAAAGCTTACACCTTAGTAAGAGTACGCAAAAGGAAATTATTAATTAAGGATTATCCATGTTGATTCCTTCCCTCAAAGAAAGGCATTTTGTTCCTCCATAGGCGACCTTATACTATTCTTTTTCTCCACCTTTTTATTACTATTATATATTGTCTCTTCTGATGTATAAAACAAAGCACTTTTCAAGTATAACAGGAGGACCCTATATATATATATATATATATATATACGAAGGTTCCTTTGGCATTAAAAAACTCTAAGAAGGGACATTGGCCACACTCACTATGGAGGAGAGGTGAGGAATGAGGTCAATGGAAAAATGGATGACCCACTTGAGAAAATATCGAAAGCAAAAGGCTCCCACTGCTTCCTACCACCCTTCTGAGTGCAACTTCACTATCCAATCACATTGAAAAGCATAAGAAAAATTCCATTCTTTTAATGCTTTTCTTATTATAGTTATGTGATTATGCCTACTACATTGTGATGTGTTATTATAATCCAATAAATGTTTAGTGGCACAAATTGTACCCTAATCTCTCTTTAATCTCAGTTTATACTTCATACAATGTATGACCAAATGCTTTAGAATATTAAAACCAAATCGTTAACTCTATTTAATTTCTGAATTTTTTTATTGGGATGTGCATGGGGCAGGCAAGGGGGCAATGTCATAGACAAGAGGCAAAGTAACTTTTACGAACGCTGTATCATTTAAGTGTTAGATTGATATACATTGTCTAACTATTTTTCGAAAGTGCAATATTTTGGGGTTTACCGGTTGTTTAATATAGTAAGATTTATAGCTCTTTCATGTCACATGATTTATATTTGATATACATTGTTGACTCATTCTTTGATAATTTTAAGGAATTATTGTCCAACATTAAATTGTCTGCGAGTACTAACAATGATGCTCTGAGTGGGTTGTTAGAAAATTTCATACAAAGAATAAGTAACCCCACATTAGGAATTAATGATGATTTAGTAAATTTAAGTGCTAAAAAGAGCTTAGTTATTTGCAGGAGTTTAAACAAGCCGACCGAGGCGAATATCATAGTGCTTAAGCTTGGGTTGTTCAAACTCTATCGAGCTTTGGTTTGGTTTGATTTGTTTCTTTTATGCCAAGTTGGAATGAGCAAAAAAAATCGAGCTGACACGATCGAGCTCAAGTTGCATCGACTAATTAAATTTATAATAAACTTGCCCTGCTTGTATATATGATCTTCAATTAGCTGTTGGAAGGTCCTTGCAATTTACTTGGATGTACACCTTCACAAATTACATCAAATTTATATAGTTGTAATGATTTCTCTTTTTGAAAGTCTAATTAGCAATTAGATAACCACTAATTTAAGCAATATGATATGACTATATATATATATATATATATATATATTCCTGATAAGTACATATCTCAAGTGGTACATGCCTAAGCTTATAGCTGATGTAACCTCCTCACCAAATCCATCTAGACTTTTGACAGAAAGTTGCCTGCAAATGCAATATCTTCTGTAGTATAACATTGTGACGTGTGTATATATATGCAAAATGGACCACTTAATCCCAACCAAATATTCTTGAGCTATCGATGCCTTTCAAATCGGGGAACAAAGATTAGCTATGATGACTTGAAGTGGATAATAATGCTAATTCTGTTCGTCTTCTTAATCCTCAATCCCTATATGCCTATATATGTTTGATTTGATTCACATAAAAGAGAATTCTTTTTGACTTTGTTCACAACAAAAGAATATGAGAGAGAGAAAAACAAACAAACAAGAGAAGAGATAATCTTCACATTGTGATGATAGCTAGGGCACCACTTAAACCCTAATTTGTTTTATTTATTTAACCGTCAACTGCTAAAACAGATTCCCATGCATCCACTTTCTATTGCTGAAAGCTACATAAAGCCTTTTGAGCTGCTAGCAAAGTAATTTGACGAACTCCTATAGGTTGAAGGGAGCCAAATTCTCTCACAACCTTAAGATGAGAAGCTTGTGCTTGAAAGGGACATGATGGGCACAGAGATTAAATTCATCTAGTAAGTAGAATATACCTGCTAGAAATTAGAAAAATTAGTGGCACTAAACCCAGGATTGTAAACCTTAGAGCTAGCTATGGGACTAATAGCCTAGAAAAGGTAATTAAAGTAAGAGCAAGCGAAAATTTGAAAGCCAATGAGAAATCCACGAATGATTGTTAATAATGGCTATATTCTTTGGGGGCTTTTAGGTAACATATTTGCATCTTATTACTATCATCACCGATACTGTCGATAACTTAATCATCTTTATAATAGGACATGTGTGGAGTTTTATATAAAAGACCTCGATGTTATTATATATTGTATTTAATTTTGTGAAGTTTCTGATGACTTATGTATTCATGAGTATTTAGTCTTGTATTATTTCAAAAAGACTTTATTATTATATGTTTTCTTGAAAAGTATATGTTATGAAATGTGTACAAAGCTTAATACCTCAAAATGGTAGACTAATAAGTTTGGATTCAATAGAATTTGAGCATTCAATCGAAAACCAATTTATAATGGGTGGAGAAGTCTAAAATCTTATATATTGTAGGCTTTACTTTTCCGATATGGAATAATACTCTTAACAAAATTAATATTAAGACAACTGGTTGGAAAAAGCTCTCTCTCTCTCTCTCTCTCTCTCTCTCTCTCTCTTTTCTCTTTTCTGCTTCTCTCTCTTTCTTTCTCTCGGTTTTACAAGAGTACTCAAACACCACTCGTTTGGCACCTTAAACAGAATTTTAAATTGACTATAAACACAGCGCTCCATTAACTTGAGTTGATCATCTAAGATAGAGCATATCAAGACCAAGAAATAAAAATAAAAAACAGATATTGATCAATAATAATGCACTAACATGTCTATTGCTCCAAAATACATGGATATCTTCTGGATGCTGTACATTACAACTGTATCAGCAGCAACTGTGCATGACAACATATTTATATATTCTGTTGAGGAATCAAGTCCATTTATTCTTGACACTGTGAGAGGAAACCTTTAGCTGCTTTAACAAAGTGTGAATGGATGCTTGTCACATCTTTTCAAAGTTTCTGGTAAGGAAAAGATTGGGTCAAAGTCCCTTCTAATCTTCACACTATGATTCCTCTTTCAAAGCTCATTTCAAAATGGCTGGGCCTTTTTTCCACCTTTTTCTGCATGCTCTCTCCCATAACAGAAGAACCTCTTTGAAGGTACTTCTTGGGACACTCAAAAGCTGTTTGTATATGTGCATTAAGTATGTACTATATGTGTGTTTCTGTATGTGTGTGTGTGTGTGTGTGTGTGAGAGAGAGAGAGAGAGAGAGAGAGAGAGAGAGAGAGAGAGAGAGAGAGAGGAGGGTTTAATTGTCATTTTCAATAAGGCCAAGGGCAAACTAGGTGCATGCTTTCAATAAAGGTGGGGACACTAATTTGGGTTCTCACATATCAACCTTTAGTGAAAGAATCAAGCAATATATCATCTCCCAAATGCATATTTAAACCTTCACACCCAGTGTCCCATGGAAGCCAAAACACTTCTTTAATTGTTACACAAACATGGCCACCTCCACCGCCACCACCACCCAAACTTCTGCACCCAACAGCACCACCACCATTTGCTTCTCAAAATATCTCCATTCCCTTTCTCAAACACCCCACAGGCTTAGGAAGAGAATGCTGGCCACATGGACCCCTGACCAAGAGCTCAACCAAGTGAGGCAAAGGTCTGGGGCAGACATGAAAAGGAAACTCAAGTGGTATGATTTGATTGCCCTTGGTGTTGGAGGAATGCTTGGTGTTGGAGTCTTTGTCACAACAGGCCAAGTAGCCTTCCAGACATCTGGCCCTTCTGTCTTCATATCCTACATCATTGCAGGAATATCAGCCCTTCTTTCTTCCTTGTGTTACACTGAATTTTCTGTTCAAATCCCAGTTGCTGGTGGTGCCTTTAGTTATCTCAGATTGACCTTTGGTATGAACCATTAGATCCATTGTTACCCTATTTGGTTATAAGGGTTCTAGCTGAATATATCAATTCTTCATTTTCTGCTTTCTTAATTACTTTCATTTTTATGTGAAGGTGAGTTTGTGGGCTATTTTGCTGGGGCTAATATACTCATGGAGTACGTATTGTCAAACGCTGCAGTCGCAAGAAATTTTACTGATTATATATCCTCTGCATTTGGTGAAAATGATCCAAAGACATGGAGAGTAAAAGTAGATGGTTTGGTAGAGGGCTATAATATGTTGGACTTCCCAGCTGTTGCTCTTATTCTTCTTCTCACTCTCTGCCTTTGCCACAGGTTTTCATCTGTTCCTACCTATTTATTTGCTTACTTAATTATTCTACTGTTCTACCTTATATTGCTTTCCTATTTTCACAATCTAGGTGCCCAACAATTTGCAACTAGCTAGACCTTTTTTAGGATTGAGTTGGTGGGCATTTGGATTATTTAGTGTTATATATATATATATATCTTCTTTATCAGTTGCCAAGTTTTTTTTATAATACATTATCATTGCAACCCTCACCATTTCTGCTGTTGATAATAATTTCCTGAGTGTTATTGGGTTATCAACTGATGGTATCTTTTGTTTCAGTGGATTTTTAAAATATATATTAATTTCTTTTGGGATTGCAGCACAAAGGAAAGCTCCCTGTTGAACCTTGTTATGACAGTCTTCCATGTGGTTTTCTTTGGATTTATCATAATTGTTGGCTTCTGCAAAGGGAGTACCAACAACTTGGTGAAGCCTAAAGGACTTGCTCCTTATGGTGTTAGAGGTGTTCTTGATGGGGCAGCTAAAGTTTACTTGAGCTATATTGGCTATGACTCAGTTTCAACCATGGCAGAAGAGATCCAAAACCCTTCAAAGAGCTTGCCAATCGGAATAGTTGGCTCCGTTGTCATCACCTCCGTGCTTTACTGCCTTATGGCCTTGTCCTTGTGTTTGATGGTTCCTTACAACGAGGTAAAGTAATTAAGAACTTGTTACTTCATCAAATGAACTAGCAAGAACACTTTCTACCAAAAATTTCTGATATAGACACCGGCATGTTTTAGCCTACATACACAAAAATGCTATGAATGAAACATGGTAGAAAGACACAATTAACTAAACTGTTTTGTTCTGAGCAAATACTGCTTCTTCCTAATGATTTGGAATTCTTCAAATGGTTCATAGATATCAGAGAATGTGGCATTTTCAATGGCTTTCAGACAGATTGGTTGGGAATGGGCAAGTAATCTGGTTGGGGCAGGTGCAAGCTTGGGGATTGTGGCTTCACTTTTGGTTGCCATGTTAGGCCAAGCTAGGTACCTTTGTGTTATTGGAAGGGCCAGGCTGGTGCCTTCATGGTTAGCCAAGGTGCATCCTTCAACAGGCACACCCTTGAATGCCACCCTCTTCTTGGGTAATTATGTAAATCTTTGCATATATGATTTTATACTTGCTTTGCTTATCCATGAATCATTATTCCATTTGCATCCCAAGATAGAACACTCATATTTGTAGATAGTAAATTAGTTGTTTCAAAAACATTCAAATCAAAATATGAATATGTAAATGTATGTTATATGGTATTTTTTTTCTCAAAGCCAATGCTTTACCTTCAATAAGAAAATGTCACTTTCATCACACATCCTTATGTGGAAGGTTAAGTTTATGAATAATGCTACTCTTACCACATTTATATACCACATCCATATACCATCTTATGTGGCAGCTGAGGTGGACAACCACGTTAATTAAAATTATTTAATATTTTCTTTTCTTTTATGATTTATTCTAGTATTTGTTTTTCTAATTGTCTTAATTAAAATACACTTCATTGATTTAATTGATGTGGCATATAATATGGACATGCCACATCATGTGGTATAGAAATGCGGGATAAAAATGTGATAAGTGTAGCGTTACTCTAAGTTTATATATAACCGACGCATATAAAAATTTCTCCGATGGTGGGTAGATGACCTGCCAAGTTATATATCAAGCACTTATTCAACACTTACAACAAGAGTTCAACTCTTTATATGCATTACCTTTAATCTTTTTGAAGGATCCATATTAATTAAATTTATAGGAATAGTTGATCTCCCATTATATGACTTGGTATACAACAAAACATTGCTATGGAAACAGAACTAAAACATTGAAACTTCCTTGGTTGACGTATGTTTCCACTTCCAAAGCTACACAAAATGGAGGGAACAACATAGAGAATAATTTATACCCCCTCTTTACTCATATATACTTTTAATATATTTATGCTTTTATTGGTGTGAAACATGCATTCATTTTGTCAATAAATTCCCACTTATTCTTGTTTCTTTTTCTTTTCCCTCAATTATATCTTCATATATGAACATCACTAATTAAGTTCTCATCAAATCCTACAAAAACAGAAACAGTTGAAGAAAAAACAGTATAAAACCAGAGACAACCTGATGAATCCTTTTTTCTTCCTATGATGCAGGACTTTGCACAGCATCAATTGCACTCTTCACCGACCTTGAAATAGTGATAGACATGATCTCCATCGGCACGCTGTTGGTGTTCTACCTTGTAGCCAATGCTCTCATTTACCGGCGATATGTGACCATTAGCAACAACCCCCCATTTCAAACTCTCTTTTTCCTCTTCCTCCTCTCATCTAGTGCCATTGGCTTTTCCATGTCATGGAAGTTTAAGCAACAACGCTGGGGGCTACCACTTTTCGGAGTGTCTATGATCACCATCATTGCCTTCTTCAACTACACAGTTCCTTGCCTTCGCCATTCCACCGGGTGGTCAATGCCCTTCATGCCATGGCCTGCTGCACTGTCTATCTTTCTTAATGTGTTCCTCATGGCAACACTGAAGCAGTTCTCATTCGAACGGTTTGCGGTATGGGCATGTTTGATAACATTGTTCTATCTGTTCTATGGTGTTCACTCAACTTATCAGGCAGAGGAGATGGGGACTGGTGAGGATGAAGTGGATCCAAGCTCAGCTGTGCAACAAAGCAAGCTAGACAACATTCAAGTGCTTTGACTAATTATGTTACTGTCTTTTACTTCTTTTTTCTCTGGTTTTTTTTTTTGTTCTCATGCAGTTTTTGTGGTACTTAACTTGGGTTCAGGGAATTCCAATCAAGCAAAAAGGAATTCCAATCAAATAGAATGACAAAGTTAACTGTGCATAGAAATGCCACAGCAAAAGACCAGTGTTACCTGAATCGAGAAATGATACGGTGCCTGTAATATGATAAACGAAATGATATGTGTAATGGGAACTGATAGGGAGTTTGCTAGTTTCTATGGTACATGTTCGTCAAAGATAGGTATAGTCGGTATGGTATTTCGGGTGGCAATTCATTCGAGACTTTAATTCAGGTCCTCTAATTAGAATTACTACCATCATCATGAAACTCTTAATGGGAGTGGACAAGATGATTGGGGTCATTCAGCAAGTAATGATGGAGACACTAAAGAACCTCAGGATCCAATATAAAGAAAGAGGGAAATTCCTCTAGCAAACTCAACTCTTCAGTTTACTAAAATCTCCTTGTCAATAATGAAAACACAACTAAACTGTGCTTTGTTTGTCTTACGTTGATGGTAGAGCTACTCTTGACAATCCTCACCACATAATAAGAGAGATCATGATTCTCTCATATTAAGAAAGATTATGTACCTTTCTTGAGAAAGTTCAGGAGTATTTGTCTGCGTATCAGTAGTCTCGGGTTCAAAGCCCAACTGCACCTCCTCTACTCCCTTCCAAACTTTGACAGATAAAAAGAGGGCTACATCTTATTTGAGATTCACTGGTTCGGACTTGGCCCAAAGTCCATTCTGGATATTTAAGATTTGATCCAGCCCACAAGATTTGGAATTAGGGAGCCAAGCCCAATCTAAACTCAGTATCTTTAAATATCAAAATGGTTAGGCCTTTTTGCCTACGTGAGATTCGACTTTAGCCCAGTTCTTTATATATATATATCAAAATACCTAATCCGTTCTAAGACCCTATTAAGGGGCTTGTAATTAATAACTAATCTTAGGGCTCCTCTTTCTAACTCATCATTTTTGAAATATTACTAGTTTCTGATTCTATACTTGTTACTGATTTAGATTCAGACTCAGAAGGGTTCATAATGAAAAGGTCTAGAACCAGGATGGATTGGCAGAGATAGTGAAGAAACACAGAATATAAAACAATTTGAGATTATGCATGACTGAAATTAATGCATAAATGAACATACTGAAAATAGCAATAATTGAAAACATAATTTGAAAGTATTGTACTTACAAAAGTCTTCTCTTATTGATAAATAGATAGCACTCACAATTTACATTGATAGTTTTCTTGAGGGAGTCTCAAAGAAAACTTTGAAAACTGAAAAACCAATTGATAATTGTAACCTGCTTACAACTGAGGTCATAGCCAACTTAAATAAGAAAAGCAACTAGACTAATCGAGGCATAGAATGCTGAGAATCTTCCTGTAGAAACACGGGATTCTAGCTGAAGCTTTAACTCTGGCAACTTTTAACTTTTCCTTGGGTAACTTGTCGGGGAATAATAACTATTGAAGCATAAGAAAGTTTTGGACTGCTTTTACTGAATGCTTTAACGGTTACTTTCACCTAGGTAACTTTGACTTGTCGGCAGCTTAGTCATAATTCAAATAATAAGCTACATAAGGGTCTCGGGAATCTTGATAGTCGCTCCACCTACGTGGTTGGGAAGGACTCTAATTAGGAAGACAGCTGGATGATGATTGAGACGCAGGTGAGTTGTCATTGTCATTGTCCTCATCATCATTCATCTAGGAGGCTTGGATAATCAACTGGCGAGCAATTTCCTGTAATTCGACTTTCGATTTTCCCTCGACTGAGAGAGAAGAATGAATATAACTAACAGGAGAAGCTGGCTGAGGCTTAGGAGAATTTGTGGCATGGGGAAAATCTCTGTAAACATATTCTACAATTTTGTCAACTTGGAACTTATGCCACCATTTGACTGAAAATTGGCAAGACATAATTCTGGATTCCTAATTTGCATGATAAGACCATTTCAATATCCAGGGAACCTTGTACCTGGCAATGAAAAGGAGTAATTTGGGAAAAAACAACTGCTGTTTATTAAATTTGTATTTACTGGCAAAATAATTGGTCAAATTATGAACTTTAGTAGGGAGGATGTTGGCTATTGGGCCATGGCTTTCCCACCAATGAAGAAACCAATAAGGGAATGGACTCTTGAATTTACTATCAAAATTGATGAACCAAGAGTGGCTGAAGTCAACTTTCTGGTAAAGGAAAATGGAGTACCATGCTTCGATATAATCGGCATAGTTGTATGGATGAGTGGACTGGAGGTGTTTCAATACATAAGGGTGGCGATTGAATTCTTCTTGGCTTAGTATTTTGTGGATATAGAGGGAATGATAGAGGATTACTTGAGGTTTTTCTCGGTCTTTTATGGGCTTGATTTCAACTGATTTTGTTTCAACTAGAATGTCCCTATAAAAGGAAAGACTTTTGTAAGGACTGGGAGGAAGAAAATAGCAATTAGGAGGAAAATAAGATTTGACAATTGTAATGGGATCAGAAATGCCGCCATAAATTGGTTCAATTATAAAGACGTGAGACTTATCTTTGAGGACATAAGGAGATGACTTTGGGAGGATAGCAGGCGACTGGGAGGATTGGGCAACTGGGGGAGTGATCTGGAATGGATCATAACTGGAGACTAGAGCAGATTGATAATTGGGGCGGATTTGGCGAACTGTGGTTCCTAGACTGGTGAATCGATTTCTGACTTGAATTGGAGAACATCCTGGGAAAGGGACGATTTGAGAGGGCGATTCTGATTTAACTGCATTCATGGAAGAGGGAAGGACTCTGAGCAACTGGGACAACTTGGGCTGACTAGGTTGACTAGCTAACTCTTTTTGCTTGTCTTTTTTGGGTGTCATTGATGATCCTGCAGGAATTCTCTAGTAAGAAAGTCAAGAATTGAATTCTCACTTCCTCTCAGAAATTCAATATCAAAATAAAAAAATACTCAAAATACTTTGCCATCGTGCAAAAAATCTGTTTGGATGCAATGTTTTGAACGTCTTTTTCTAAAACATGCTTTGCAGATTTACAACAAACTCGTAATAAGAATTTTTGATTAAGTAAATCATCTTGAAATTTAGAAATACATAATACTATGGATAATATTTCTTTTTTAATAGTACGATAATTAAATTTACGACTAGGTCCAAATTCCAGAATGAAAGCGAATGATTTGTTCTGGGTGATTTGGGTTGACTCTCTGTTTGAGAATATCTCCAGAACCAATATCAGAGGCATCGGTTTCAACTATTTTGTAGGAATCAACTGAAGGAATACCAAGACAGGGGAGTGTCTTGACATGGACTTTGATTTGTCTGACAATTTCTGTGTGGACAGGAGACCAAGGAGGGATTATCCTGCAACCTATCAAATAAAGGCTTACATTGTTTTCTCATATTTTGATAAAAATTGGATACATAATTAAGAGATCCTAGAAACTTCTGGAGCTGACTCTTATCAAGAATTTGATATGGAAATTTATCTGTAAATTGGATAACTCGATCTATTGGGCTGATCTGTGACTGACATATATTAAAACCAAGAAATCTAACATTGGTTTGGAACAACTTGATTTTCTTGGCAGAAACAACTAGACCATTTTGTTTGACTATCTGGAGAAACATATGCGGATGCTTCCAATGTTGTTCTATCGACTGGGAAAAGATTAGAACATCATCAATATAAACAATAGAGAAATGACTAAAGGGGTTAAATATCTCATTCATTATATTCTGAAACTTACTATGGGCATTTTTCAGACCAAAAGGCATTACATTCCATTCATAATGACCAAAAGGAGTGACAAATGCAGTCTTATACCTATCTGACTCGTCTATTTGGATTTGCCAGAAACCACTCTTCATATCAAATTTAGAAAAAACGACTGCTTTTTCTAGTCTATTGATTAAGTCTCTTTTATTAGGTATTGGATACCTAATCCATTCCAAGACCGTATTAAGGGGCTTGTAATTAATAACTAATCTTGGAGCTCCTCTTTCTAACTCAACATTTTTCTGGACATAGAAAGCAGGACAAGACCAAGGCGACTTGCTCTTATGAATTATTCCTTTTGAAGCAACTCAGTTATTTCAGTTTTACAAAACTCTATTATTTCTTGACTCATTTGGATTGGCCTAGCTTTAGTAGAGATATTTTTTTCACTAAAGGTTTTGATGTAAGGAAGACTAACAACACGTTGTTTCCTGTGCCAAAAAGTGTTAGGCAAATCAGAACAAACTTTATTTTTTAATTTATTTTCGAACTTTTGAATTTGTAATTGTGAGGATTCACTATTAAGCTGTTGTTCAACTCTTTTGAATTTGACTTCTTCTTTAAGGGAAACTAATTGCTTATTTTTATTATGAATTAATTTGACTGTTTTCGAAACTGAATTTTTTTTAGAGCTTTCAGATTATATGCAATTCAGGCTTAGTTAGAAATTCAAATTTTACTGACTCTCCTAAATAAGTAGAGATGACACCATCATATTCTACCTGGAAATGTACAATAAGGCTATAAACGGTAAACCTAAAATGACTTCATCAGTGATATTTTTGACTAAGACAAATGAAGTTTTAAAGCAAATTATGTTTTGGCAAACATGGGCTTTAGGGATTTCATAGTTCAACTAGAGTGACTTTCCTTAAGCAATACTTAATGATTATATAGACTTCTTAAAAAACTTAGTGGGAATTAGACCTTCCTGAATACAGTTAAGGTCGGCTCCTGAATCAAATAAGGCAACTATATTAAGCTCAAATTTTTTGACGAATATTGTAATTTTAGAATACCATTTTCTGAAATTAACGTGTTTGATTAGATTGATGGCTTGTTCATTGTTTGAAGGTTCAACATCTGAGTTATTAGGACTCTCTGGTTGACTCCTAGATTCAGAGCTTTCTTTTTCCATTAGATTTATTAAATCTTGTTTTATTTCATAATTTTCAGCTTGCAACTTGTGACTCATTTGTTTCAACTCAATTATCTCCTTTTTGACTATTTTAACTTCTAATTACAGATCTTGCAGAGTGACATATTTCTTTCGATTAAATTTTTCTAAAGTAGTGTTCAAACTTATTGGTTGGGTAACAGACTGGCTTGGACTTTCTTGGCTAATGACTTTTCGTAACTTTCTTAAGTATTCAGATTTTAGCTCAGGATTTTCAATTTTACTGATTAAATCAATTAACAATTCTTCTTGTTCTTCTTGTTTGGTGAGGACAGAAATAAATTTTATTCTACTACAGCATTTGTCTTTACAACCAAGCTGAATTTGGGGAGAACTAGATTTTATCAACTTGTCTTTTTCTTCATCCGTAATTTTTAATTGTTTGATTGTGTCTTTTACTTTACACTCATTAGAATAGTGACCATACTTCTGACATTTATAACATTTCACTTTTCTTTTGTCGGAATTTTTTTTAAAGCGATTATTCTTTTCCCTTTTCGGTGCTTTTGACCAATTTTTACGCGAACTAAACTTCTTTTTACTGTAAAATTCTCTACTTTCATCATTATTTCTAAAGGCGTGTTTCCTGCGAGAATAATAACGACTTTTACTTATTTGTCGACTGGGTTTAGTTTTTCTGGAAGGAGGAATACTAGTAAGACTGTATTGTTCACAGAAATTTCATAATTCATACTTGGCGGATTTTCTATCAAACTGTATTTGACGGCCAATTTTAAAATCAACACACATTTTCATTCCAACTTGGTTAATTGTTCTTGTTATGTTTCCATATGTTAAATTGTCCCAATCAATGTGACCTTGTTCATTACTAAGGACTGCGAATTTTGTGAGCAAATAAGTTTGGAAGACCATTAACAAATTTTTCCTTCCAAAACGGCTGATTACTATCATCTCTAAGCATGACTCGGGAGATGAAAACATCTTTATACCATCTAAAATTAGACAACTTAGGACATCTGAGATTACTAAGCTGATCGTGAATTCTAGCAGTAGTATTACTAGGTGTTCCAATGAAATGTTCAATTATTGTATAGAATAAAGTGTTGACTCCATCTTCTATACCTTGACCTATTTGTTCGTCAAATATAGGGAGACCATCTTCGTTGATTTTGACTGCATGAATTATTTGGTTTTTTGACTTTGTGGTTAGGTGTTTGTCCCACCAATATCAACAAAATCAAGATAAAAAATTTATGATTTGGCTGTGCGCATGTAATCTTTCCATTCGTTAAAGATTTGTTGACGCTGTTCTTTACTGGGATAAGCTTGGTGGTAATTGTCTCTTTTATTTTGATTTTCTAGGGCTCTAAGATGACAATCTAAAGCTGTCCAGTTAATGACAAATTTTTTATTGAGTGTTCTTAGTTGGTTATTGATGACTGTAAAATCTTCGGCTTCAAAGTCAGTTTGGGTTGGTGACTCAGGAGACTCAGATTTTTCTTTTCCCTTATCTAGTGTCTTACCATAACAGGGTTGATTAACTTGGGAAGTTTTTCTCAAAGATTCTAGTTTGAAATCTATCATGGCTTTTTCTAACTCTAGGTCTCGTTCTAGAGTTAAGGATGATGCTGCAAAGGAATGCCTTGCAGGAATATGCCTCTGGGATTGACCAGGGGTAGGTAACTGATGTATTTGGACTGTGGATTTTTGTGGAAGTTGATTTCCAAAACTAATTTTGACAGTGCCATCTAAATATTGTTGCACATAATCTAGATTATTTAGATCATGCTGAACTGGAGTTGGTTGACTTTCAGTGGTGAGTATCCACTCAGAAGGAAGGGTGACATCTGACCACTTGATTGTGTGAGGTACCCGAATATTGGCCTCAGGTTTGCTACTTTGAATTAATAGAGTTTGATCTTTTGGGCTTTTATTAAGGGCTTGGAAATTCATATTAGTTCCAGTCACTTTATAATAGATTCTGTAAATTAAGGCTAATGGCTGTGTTCCTGGTAGGACTTGATACCCGGAAGTCTCAATATTTAAGGTTAATGTTTTCAAAATATAGGGATCACTAAGACTTACAGTAAAATCTGGGTAACAATCGAAGTGTACTGGACCATTAAATAAACTAGATTCAATTAATCCTAACGTACTGTCGTTGAAATTCGTGAACCTAGCATCTCTAAGGCAGAGAAGGACAGAAGCTTTTAATCCTAATCTGGTTAAAGGTTTGACTGCAACTTGGACTAGTCCTGGTTCTAGACCTCTTTCTTCACATTGTAACATCTCACATCAACCAACGGAGAGGGGGTGATGTACCTTATATGTACATGCCCGCCTCCATCTAGCACAAGGCCTTTTGGGAGCTCACTGGCTTCGGAGTCATAGGAACTCCAAAGTTAAGCGAGTTGGGGGCTATAGCAATCCCAGGATGGGTGACCTACTGGGAAGTTGCTCATGAGCTCCCAAAAACAAAACCGTGAGGGCAGAGAGGAGGGCCCAAAGCGGACAACATCGTGCTACGGCGGAGCCGATCCTGGGATATGACAATTTGGTATCAGAGCCACCTTGCCGTGTGGTGCGAGTGTGCCGATGAGGACGTCGGGCCCTAAGGGGGGTGAATTGTAACATCCCACATCGACCAACCGAGAGGGGGTGATGTACCTTATATGTACATGCCCGCCTCCATCTAGCACAAGGCCTTTTGGGAGCTCACTGGCTTCGGAGTCATAGGAACTCCAAAGTTAAGCGAGTTGGGGGCTATAGCAATCCCAGGATGGGTGACCCACTAGGAAGTTGCTCATGAGCTCCCAAAAACACAACCGTGATGGCAGAGAGGAGGGCCCAAAGCGGACAATATCGTGCTACGGCGGAGCCGATCCTGGGATGTGACATGGGCATCAATCCGACCGAACTGATTATATTGGTTTGAAAAACCGATCCGAACCGATATGGTTTGGTTCAGCTGCGGTTTGGGAGTTTTGAAAACTGTCCTAAACCAAACCAAACCGATTATAAATCAATTTATTATTTGTTTAATTTAATTTACATGTGGCAAGGCTTGAGTGGTTATTTGAAAGTGTACCATGTACCCTAGCACACCTAATTGGACTCCAAAACTAATACTCACGAACTCCATTCTCTCTCCCTTCCATTTGCCTGAGCCTCTCTCTCTTCTTCCTTCGTTTCAACCCTAGCTGCAACTCCCTCTAATCATCTCTCTCTCTCTCTCTCTCTCTCTCTCTCTCTCTGCTCTGCACTCCTTATCATATCTCTCTTTCTTTTGCAGGGCTTTCCTTGGATCATTGTACAGATGCTTAGCAAGGGGAGCAAGAGCAGCATTTCTAGTTTGTCCTGAAAATCTGGACCAGCGCGAGCTTATTTTGAGTTCTGCAATGCGTGCTGGATTTGCTGGGGGTGTAGTTGTTGATTATCCCAACAGGTATGCAACCAATAAAAGCAATGTTGTGATAGGCTGTTACTTTGTTCATGCATGAACCTATATATACAAACACCCATCAATTCTTGTCTTTAGACTACTGATCTGGTATTTTGCTTCATTTTTGTGTTTGTCTCTATGTGTGTTTGAATTTGTTTGTTTTTTTTAATTAAGATCGGTATTTTGTAGTTCAATTTTCTATTATTGCTCTAATTGCTACAGTTTATTTTTGTACTATTTTGGTTTTTGTTTTGTGAATCATCAAATGATTGATGCGATCTCTGTTTGGTGTCTGACCATCTGTATTTTGTTTGTAGTTGACATCAAGAATTGTGAGATCTATGGAGTTAATATACATTTGTTTGAATTTCATGCAGTTGGCTGCAAGAATTGTTGTCTCAAATCTACACAAGAACACTATGAAATCTTTATCAGAGACGTGAGTTTTATCAAGATGTGGCAGCCATTGAAGCTTATTTCTATTGAAGCTAAGAATTGTATTAATCAATTGTATTATTTCTATTGGCAGCTATTGAAGTTTTATCAACATTTCTTATTTCTATTTACATAAGAATTATATTAATCAATTGGCAGCCATTGAAGCTTATTTCTATTTGTATGCAAATGTGGGATTGTATGTTGAACTTTGTTTTACTGAAAATTTGGTTAACTTTGATGTTACTTTTTTTGGTTACATTGGGAGGAAGGAAACCCCTTAGTTTACAGGAAATTTGGTTAACTTTCTTGTTAACTTTGTTTTACTTTGGCAGCATTTGCATGTTACTGTAAGACATGTTGTTTGATGCCTAAACCGGCCGAACCAAACCGCACCAAACCGGTCATGAATGGTTTGGTTTGGTTTGGTTTTCATTTTGATTTTAGGTGAAACCGAACCACACCGGACCGTGAAAATATAATTGGTTCGTGACAAGACTCGCCCCGAATTTGCCAGAACCCGAGACGAACCTTGCGGAGACCCCGGCATCACACCCACGCCGGGTTCACTCCTTAAAACTATGTCTTCGTTTACCAGAGAGGATTAAGGGCACGAGACTTTCTGGCGAAATTTCGGCAGAGTCTCCCCTGTAAATTTAACATTTCCCAAATTTCCACCTGCATGAAACACATTTTATAACCCAACCGGCAGCACGCACAATATAATCTCATGCAATTTACACAAATGGCCTCCGGCCTTCAAATGATTCTAGCAGAACTGCCCACAATGTTTTTAAAATAACTTAATGCATCAAACATGCATATAACAAATTCAAAAGCTATTTATGCACACCTTCACTCACTTAGTCCCTAAGACAAGCCTCAATTCAACTAAGTTCCAAAACTAGCCTCACAACACAACCTAAGTGAGGTTTAACCCGCGGCTGCACCTAGTAACTTCAGGCTGCCTACATACCCTTTCTGAGGGATCAAGCCACACGTAGTTCTTTCGTATTAATCCGGGCTCCTAATATCAACTAAACCATTACAACCATACAAATTCATACATTCTAGGATTTATCCATCACAACACACCAAACACAATCACATAGCTCCCCTCATACGACGGGACGTACCCGGCCTCGTATGGGGTCTGTCAACAAGCCGGCTACTCCTACGACATGTGCGACCTCACAAGCATATCATACTGTTCTCTTTGCGCCTGGCTACATTATCATCACTCATCATACTGTTCACTTTAGGCCTGGCTACATTCTCACTAGCCATCATACTGTTCACTTTGGGCCTGGCTACATTCTCACCAGCCCGCACACAATCATATCTCCCCTCATACGTCGGGACGCACCCGGCCACGTATGGGGTCTGTCAACACGCCGGCTAATCCAAAGACGCGTGCGACCTCA
>NW_007362504.1:127227-150677 GCF_000346735.1 Prunus mume
TCATACGTCGGGACGCACCCGGCCACGTATGGGGTCTGTCAACATCCGAGGAGGTACATAGGGTAGTGCGTATAGCACTCCAAACTGACATTCTATACTCTTTAATACCTTCGTATACATACATAATTCATCACATATAATCCTTTATTTCGTAAATCTCGACCCTGGAATAGCATCCAATAATCCCCCAATTCTGAACCGTAACTAATATCCAAATCCCACATAACCAACATACAATCAAGACCCGTCACTACGGTCATTTTAATCTTCCTAGGAAGGTAACACTACCTAGGAATTCTCACGGTCAACCCCGGGTCAAACTACCCAACCTTAGTCAAATGGGCCCGCTGGCCCATGACCTCCAAATTTCAATCCAACAGTTTCTATGAATGCTACATGGTTTAGGACACTTGTCCTGTAAGTTTGGTCCAGATCGGACGGTCGGATCGCTCACGATCGCACAATCGGACTGTTACTAAAACCCTAGCCCTAGGGTTGGCATTTTCGGAGTATCCGGGACTCCATTTTACGATCCATCAAATCCTACATGATCCTAAGGATGTCCAAATTAATCTATAATAAACTCAAGACCATCCAACGGTCCAAAACTAGCGAACTCGGATAATGCGCGATATGCGATATCCGTTCGGGACTCTAACGATATCCAAATTGAGATCCGCAAAATCCTACTCGCTCGTGAGAACCAGGAGATCATTTTGGAACCTTGAGCCGGTCCATTTCCTAGCCCACGCGCCGCCACACTCGCTGGCAGCGCGTGGGTGCCTTGAGTAATTTCCGGCGGCCAAAAAACTCCAAACCGCAGGCCAAGCTTCCTACCCTAGATGTAAAACACTATTATGAGCCACTTTTGTTCTTGGGCATACCCCAAAAACTGACCGGAAGTGGCCGGAATTGCTAACTCAAAACCGGCCGAACCTTAACTCAAAAATCAGATAATCTAGGCTCAAATTTAACGAAATCCTACCCATCCATCAGCTAGATCATGAGGAAATGATAGATTTCCATACCTGGATCGCCAAAAATGGTGGCCGGACGACGAAGAACGAAGCCGGCGAAGTTTCAGGCAAAATCCCGACGGCTGGCGACGGGGCCTGGCTGGGGTAGGAAGAGGACGGTGGCCCGGTCATTTTGGTACCGACCCCGTCGACTTTGGTGGCCAGACGAGAGCACGGCCAGCCAAAACGTGGCCGGCTGTTCCAGTCGTCGCGCGAGAGGAAAGAGAGACGAGCGGGAGGAGAGAGAGAGAGAGAGAGATGAGGGCAATTCTGTCTTTTTATCAAAAATCCCTTTTCTAAATATTTACGATCGTGCCACTGAGTTTCATTCGATCGTAACTCTCTCGTTACAACTCCGATTCGAGCCCACTACGTGTCTACGAACTCATCTCGCCGTGCTCTACGCAACGGTACATCCGGAACTCCCAAATTCCTTTCAGATAAGAAAATGACTAAAATACCCCAATCCCACGGGTAAATTCTTAATTTCACTCAAATTAATTAAAACATGGGATGAATTTGGAGTCGGGGTGTTACAATTCGGCCATGGTTTGAGGGTCAAACCGGACCGTGCCCACGCCTACGTGAAAGGCTTGAGTTTGCACGCACATGAGAAAGAAATTGAGAGAAGGAGAGGGAAGAAAGGAAAATAATTTTTTAAATGAAGCACCTACCTGGAAAACATAAAAAGCTGCTGGAAGTAATTATGGCATTAGCACACACGCCGAAAGCGAGAAATGTCATATCACCAACGTGGATTTAAGTTTTGGGCTGGGTTTGATTAAATCCCCTACCCAAAACCATAATGCAACACATGAAATTTTGTAAGTTGGGAATAAAATCTGTAAATATCTAATTATACGTACTTGCCTAAATAATTCAATGGTAGGTATAGACAATGAAACCTATAGAAAGTATGTTCGAATCCTTGGATTTGCCGAGATATTTTGAAGTACAACAATTTCTATAAAAGTGTTCATAAGTCGAGATTGTATTCAAAAACTACGAAATTTTCGAAAATGGAGATGAAGAGTGTGCAAGCAAGCTGTTTGTGGATTATGGTACTTTTAATATCGACTTCATATGCAAGTGCAGATGATCAATTAATGTTACCAAAATTGCATTGGCACCTATACATTGCTACTGCAGCTATGTGTTCAACTATGCTTGGGGCAACATCAAAGCTCCTAGCCCCTAATAATTATGTACAATGCAATGTGGTTGGAACAAGGCACATTTTTGTAGTGCTTGGGGCAAGGCACATTTATGATGTTGCCCTATCAAAGCTCCTAGCCCCCAATAATTATGTACAACATATCAATCAATGTGGTTGGAACAAGGCACATCTATGATGTGATTGTACTGAAATAAGTCCATGGTTCAATAAAAGTGGAGCTTCAGTGTTCAATATTTTATATGCCATTATTCTCTCTCTATCCACAGCAGACATTGCCACAATTGATTTTTTTTCTTTTTCTTTTTTCTTTGCAATAACTTGTGATAACCCACTCTAATGTTTACGAAGTACAAGACTACTAAATTGAAAACATTATTTTACCCCTTTTTTTGAAAGAAAAAAAAAACACGTCTACTCAAATAAAATTATTTGTAATTTTTTTTTTCATGGAGAGGAGAAAATTGATCATAGAACCTCGAACGCATTTATGAATGTTCTTAGATACATGATTCACAAGCTCCATGAAAATTGTTTATATCTTATGAAGTACATCTTCTGATCTTCATATGCATTGATTGATGATATAATTACCATTATTTCTCTTTTATATATGGAATATTTTGCCTGATTGCCAAAACCATAACAAATGAAGAAGAGGGCATCTAACAATATAGAATTGAAACACAAAAGCATTTCACTGTTAGAAGATTAAAGTCATAATCCCACAAGTCTACCAACTAACAGCTTCCAAACCTTGAATCAGTGAATCAGTCACAAAATAAATTAGCCAAATTCACCAACCTATAACAACTAAGAACATTAGCCTACAAATCAATCTTCTTGTTAAGGCACATCATCCATCCTATTATACAATCCTTCCCATTTACCTACACAACACAAAACATGAAAAAATCATTCATTAAATTTAAAAAAATAAATAAAAAGAAGTGGAACATGAGGCTGATTTAGCATTCAAATCAAAAGAGAACTTACAGAATGAAGAGCAAAATAGCAGGTTGCCTCAGCCCCATATCTAGGAATCAGATGACACCACCTTCATCTTCTTCTTCTTCTTGCTTTCCAACAATGCATCCACACAGGCAGCCAAAACCTGCTTCTGTGACTCCATTATGAGCTCATTTTGCCTCATTTCCATCTCCATCCTCATCTTTACAATATCCCTTGCCATCTCCATCTTCTTCTTCTCCATCTTCAAAAACACTTCTCCCAAAAACTCAACCGATGAAGCCATCTGTCCAATCGGATCCTCCACCTCTTTTCCAACGCCATCAGAATCCAAACCCCCTCTAAATTTCTTATAAAACCCACTTATTGTACCAGCTCCATAGCCGCAATCACGCTTATAGTTCAGCTTGGGGCTAAACTTCTCATTACAAGTTTTACCATAACTCTTGCTCCTAAATTCTGAAGGCCCCAAATTCCTATCACCGGACGATTTTACAGGAAACCCACGAGCCCCATCATTTCCACGACTCACATATCGATCAAAACCGGCTGAAAAGCTAGAATTCTCCCTTCCTTTACCACGAACACCAGCGTTGACCCGAAACCCACCTCCAACGCCAGAACCTTTCCGGGTTTCCTCATCTGGGTCGCTCAAGTTCTGATCAGATTCAGCCAAATACCTATCATTTTCATCCTTTCTCACCCGAAACCCACGTCCAAATTGAACACCTACCCGGGTTTCCCGATCCGGGTCGGACCCAAAAAGAGCAGGAGCCTCACATTCTAAGTCAAACATGGGCCGAAAAAGATCCCAGGTAGAGAGAAACCGACCCGGATGCGTTGAACCGCGCTGTTTCTCATTCCGGTAGCGCTTCCGGAGCTTCTCCATCTTGTGGCGGCACTGTATGGCGGTCTTGGGCGGCGATACTAGCGGGCACCGGCTAGCCAGGGCGGCGGCCACCGTTTCCCAGTCGGAGGCTCTGAGATTGGATCGGCCGAGAGCGGACCACGTATCCTTGTAGATGGAGATCAGGGCTTGCGCTTCGTCGTTGGTCCAGCAGGGTGGCGGGAACTTGCGGGGCTTAGGTTGGGGGGGCGCGGCCATGGCGGGTTTGGGTTTGGGTTGGGGTGTAGGATAAGGAGGAGGGGAGCGTAGGTTAGGAGAGGAATGAAGGTTGTGGTGGTTGGGAATGGCATTGTTGATTTAATGAGGGAGAGAGAGGTGGGGGCAGTGGAGTGGGTGATGCTAACGTGCGCAGAGTCCGTAAGGCTACTAGAGAGAACTATACTCTCCGCCCCTATAGGCCAATTTGTACCACCACGCCCCTACTGGCAGTCAGCTGAGCCCACGCTACGGAAAAAAGTGCTTTTTTGTGTCGTGGGGGACAGGCGGTGGTTGCTTCGCCTCTCTGATCTGATTAGACCCTTCTGCTCTGGCTTCAAATTGGCTTTGGGCTTTTAGCTCAAAAAAGAGCAAAATAAGAAAAAGCACTTTCTGACTTGGGGGCCTCAAAAAGCAAAAATGCGAAAAAAGTAACAAAAATTTTGAACCCGACGTGAATCGAACACGCAACCTTCTGATCTGGAGTCAGACGCGCTACCATTGCGCCACGGATCCCATGTTGATGACTTCTTGCATCTTCTGCTATATATTAGATTGGCATCTATTCCAAAAAACACATTGTTGTTGAGTGTTTCATGCATCATTTATCAATCTGATATAAATTCCATGATTTGTCTTATTTTTGTATAAATATTTTCTTCACCATATGCACCATTGGTCTACTGAAAGAAACCATCTTTCGGTATGTTAAAATTGGTTTAAGCCACTGTAATTGTGCTCCTCCTCCCATGCCATGAACACATTTATCATTTCGAGTTGTATGAATTTCATTTGTCTGATAATTAGTCTGTCATTTGTCTTCACTTAGTAAAACTGAAAAGATAAAATGCAGCTGAAGAAAGGGGGGAAAAATTCCTCAACGGTCATGCCTTTTTATGTATACAAAATTTCATTATTCCAGAAGATGTTTTCAGATTTCAGAACAACATAAATAAATCTATAAGAAGTGACAAACGAAACAAAACTGCAAAAGCTTACGCAGCAGAACTACCATTGATCTGAAACTCATTCTTAGATCTTAACCTGTCTTTCCTCAACCTATCTGCTATTAAAAAGGCCAGCTCAAGTGACTGGGATGCATTCAGCCTGGGGTCACAATGTGTGTGATAGCGAGAGGTCAAGTCATTGGCGGTCACAGTCTTTGACCCTCCAATGCACTCTGTCACATTCTGCCCAGTCATCTCCAGATGCACTCCTCCGGGATAGCTCCCTTCTTGTTCATGGACGTCAAAGAAAGCTCTCAATTCAGCCTGAGGCAAGGAAGATCACCTCCAAGAAATCAGTAAAGTAGATGAGCAACTCACAACTCACATTGTGATAAAATATATAGAATGACCAGAGTTTTAGTTCCACTGATTTAGTACTTACCCTGATTGCATCAAATGGCCGTGTCTTCAGCCCACACGGAGCCTTTATAGTGTTCCCGTGCATGGGATCACTGACCCATGTGACGATAAGCCCTGCCTGACGCACAGCTCTGATCAAATGCGGGAGCTTTATCCGCATATTATCTGCTCCCATCCTGGTAATTATTGTCAGCCTACCAGGTTTGTTATGAGGGTTGAGAATTTCACACAATTCCACAAGCTCCTTTGGATCCATCTTATGACTCACCTGCACAATTTCAAACATCAGTGCCTAATTAATGAAGGCAAACTATTTAGCAACCTTTTTACCCCTCCTACAACACCATACTAACTACAAAAATGCAGAAAGAAATTTGTATTGCTAAACTATGATACACAAATCAACAAGACAAACATCACGAAAATAACATTTTCATAAAACAATCCCCATATTTTATTCTCTTGGAATTCTAAAGTATCAGCTAATTTACCTTAATGCCAAGAGGATTGGATACGCCCCGAAGGAATTCAACATGTGCTCCATCCAATTGTCGAGTCCTCTCGCCTACCCAAAGCATGTGTGCAGAACAGTCGTAATAGTGGCCTGTTGTTGAATCCTCTCTAGTCAAGGCCTGCTCGTACTGTAAATGAAGGCATTCATGAGATACCCAAAACTCAACTGTATTCATTATCGGATTGTCAGCAGTAGCCCCTGCAGCATTAAGGAATCCAATAGCTTCATCCACTCTCTGTGCAAGTTCCTTGTACCTATCCTCAGCCAGGGAAAATCATTGCAAGCAACAGGAAACAAACCTTCGTCAATGTGTATAGTGAAGTACTATTTCACATCTAGAATTCAATACTATGGGATGATAATAGGAAACCTGGGACACATAAGAAAATGTAGCAGAAACTTCTAGGTGTCTACCTCCACCATCTTGATTTTTAGCCGATGAATATTAAATTTGCAAAGTACGCCAGAGAAGCTTTGGTTAAATGACAAAACCCAAATCTTGGCAACCTCTGGCATGCCTTATAACATCTGAGACCACTAAAATGGAGGTGCTAACTCCCTGAGAAAATGGCAATTGCTTGCTTGACTGGTATGTAACTTTCTGGCTCATTCAGAGACAAAAGATTCCCAGAAGTGCAGGCTAAATGGAAGAAAACTAAAGGACACAATTGGAAGTATCACATGAAAGTCAAGATGTGATTTATACCTGTTTCCTTGCTCACTATGCTCTACGAAGTCAAGCTTCCAATCTGCGACTCTCTGCATGGCAGCATACCCACCAGTGGCAAATGCTCGAAGGAGATTCAGAGTGCCAACAGATTGGAGGTATGCTCTGAGTAACCTTTGTGGGTCTGGTGTTCTGGATTTCTCATCAAACGCGTCACCATTGATATTGTCTCCCCGATAACTTGGGAGTTTCACACCATCTTTAACCTCAAATGGTTCAGACCTAGGCTTTGCAAACTGGCCTGCCATTCTTCCAACCTGTCATATAAAGTAAATATTAGATTAGACTGTTTTCAGTGAAGCTGCATATGCCGAATCAGTGGGCCTTGTTTACTGACAGGTATACTTAGTTAATAAGTGGGAGTGACTTCCTGGCAATTACAGTACCAATTTCTTATGACAAGGATAGCTGCAATCAAAATCATCAACAACATAACGTTGTTGCGAAAGATTAAACGAATTTCCACCATATCACCCTTTACACTACACTCTCTATGGAAGATCTATTTAAATGTTTAGGATAACAAGCCTAAAAACCCATTAGGTATGTTGTAGTGAAACCTAACAAATCATGATCTAAAGAATCTAGTAAGGCAACCGTGAACTCAATTGTCATTGTTGTTGAGTGTATGCAGCAGCCAGTACTGCAGTACATTAATCCACCCCAATCCAATATAAGATTCAAACATTTCACTTCTTTCCAGTATATTTTCCGCAGCCATGATAGGCATTGAGGAGATGGTTGCAGTCAGCAACTCAATAGCTAATATCATGAAAGCCCAATTATATCAAACCTACAACTTCTTTTCCTTTCTTTTAAATGCACAAATCATTTAATACCTTTGTCAATACAGTGAGTGGGGCATACTTTTCTCAATATAGTGGGCACTAATCCCCCAACCCCACAACAACAACAACAACAACAACAACAAAAACAACCACCCAAAAAAAAAAAAAAAAAACCCAACACAAAACAAAATCACTAAACTGATAATTAAGCAGAATGTGTATGTAATTAATAAACAAAAAGACTCAAAAGTGCATAGCCAATCCCATGCAAACATAAAATAATCCTAAAAAGGACAAGAATGAAAACCCAGATAATCAAAACAAAAACCCAACAAATTCACCAAAAACCCAAATGATAATTCCAGAGGAAGAAGAAAAAGGGACCTTGATGACGGGCATTTGGGCACCGTAAATGAGAGTGATGGCCATCTGCAAGAAGACCCTGAAGGTGTCTCTGATGTTATTGGCATTGAACTCCTTGAAGCTCTCAGCGCAGTCTCCACCCTGCAGCAAAAAGGCCTCTCCCATTGCGGCCTTGCCCAGCCACGTCTCTAGCCGCCGCGCCTCTCCGGCGAACACGATTGGCGGGAACGTCTCCAAGGTGGTCAAAACGGCTCGGAGCTCATCAGGGTCCGGGTAAACGGGCAGCTGATGGGCCTGCTTGGATTTCCACGAGTCCAAGGCCCATTCTTGAGGCCCAGTGGCGGATGAAAGTGTGGAAGAAGAAGAAGAAGAAGAAGAGGAAGAGGAGATTGATGAGGCAACGATGGTGGCGGGGTTGGGCTTTTTGGGGAGATTGAGGAGCTTGAGAGGGCTTGTGGGTGGAGGGGTGATGGTGGTACGGGAGAGGAAGGGGTTTGGGGTGGTGAGATTAGCAGAGCCTGTGGCTGTCGTTGTCAGAGCCATATCAGAATGTTCTTTCTGGTGTTCAGTTTTCAGTCAGAGACTGTGACGGTGGATATTATTAGAAGATTTTCTGTTGTTTTGTCCGTCGGTTTATTATATAAAGGGAGTATCAAATGTCTTTTCATATGTACTCCACAGAAATTCCTCACCACATCATCTTCTTTCGATACTCACTTGAGTTATAATTCTCTTATAACGAACTTTTTATTTAATAAAGTGAAATAATGATCTTTATCTATATGTATACATGGATAAAGAGAGTTCAATTTTCTATTTTCGGAAATAAAAAAGATTCGATGATATATTCAAAATATGAGAAAATACATTTTCTTACCAACTCATATTGTAAAAGAACCAAACTATTGAAAGGTAAGAAATTCCGCATATTTTGACCAATTCAAGGTGAAAAATGGGGTTGCTCCCTCAGCAAAACTGGGATAAAGTTGAGCCAAAAGATCCCGCATAGTATGATGGCGGTCGTGCAAGTATGCCCCCATCGTCTAAAAGGTATTTAAGAGTTTTTGTGTGTTCAATCATGATTTTATATTCAATTCAAACAAGAACACGAGAAATTCTTGAATCTGAATTAGTTTGATAGTCAATTAAAATATGAAATTGTTGCCCATTATATTTAGGTAGCCGCTCAAACTTCAAAGCTTAGATAGATGTTGTGTCTAATTGAATTTGTGCTTCAATAGTTTATAGTGAAAATGTGAAATCCTTGTACTTTAAGTTAGAATCTTCCACCAAGACCACACTCGAAATTCTAAAAATAGCGATGATGCCAGAAAAGGTATCAACTTAGATAAATCAAATATTTACAGTAATGAAATATCCTATACGTATGACTAATCAAACAATGAATTGCCAAATTACAATGACTTCGACTAAAAGAAAAATGAGATGGCCAAAAGAAGCCCTTCAACACAACAACAATTTTCAAATGACAAGATCATCCGGGAGGAAAGTAATCAATCATTGTAACAATACCACCAATGAATAAATTATATAGGTATAATTATGCTACTACTAATCTTCATAGCAGGGTTGGATACTTGGCATCAAGGAAGTCTCTGAGAGTGCGAGCAGCTTTTTGACCACCCATCAATTCGGCTAGCCTCTCCACAGGCATAAGAGCGAGTTCTGCCAAGCTCTTACATCCGTCCATTATGGCCCTGTAATTCGAATCTGTCACCCCCGGAAGTCGTCTCAAGAACTCCACAGCAGATGTATTGTAATTTTCAGCCCTGAACATTTAGTACACTATGCCATCAGATTTACATCAGGAGTATGAAGGAACCAAATAAACCCAACTCTATGGTCAGGTCAGTGACTGAGGTCCATAAGAGAGGGAGGAGGGTTTTGCATGCAGAAGCACATACAAGTATTTCAGTGGAACTGACTGATGTGGTTCCACTAGTGACTAAATTCCACTATAAATATGCAGCATTGATTTTTTATTTAAGAAAAAGTGCACAAGGAGGCCTTGTGTAGACTGCATGCTCTACTAAAAAGAGTGAAGTCTCCCTATGCCCTCCAGAAGAATGAAAGATCGGAATACAAGCTTAAGAAGCTAAGACTGCAACATGCAAAAACCAGTTGAAAATCATGCATCTTACCTCACATCATCTTCCACAATTCCATCTTCGGAGGGTACACCCACTCTCATTGCTTTGGTTTCATCAGGTTCATCCTGATTTGCCTTAAGAGTAGCAAATATTTCAGCAGTAGCATGCAGACTGCGAGACCAGATGATTCGCAGCCGGGGGAAGTGTAGAGCAAGCAATGACAGCTTAGATATAATACTATTTGGTGTGACATCATCACCAATATCACTTGCAGACTGCAACCAAACATCCAACAAAATATACCAGCTTAGCATTAGGCCTACCAATTGATCCATCTCTACAGATATGATTCATATTACCTGAAATGAGAAGCTTTTATCCTGTGAAAATTCAATCAGGAGAACAGGTATTCTATAGTAGCGAACCATTGTTTCCACTTGGTGATAAAGACGACCAGATGTGAAACTCATAAAAAGATCTTGGATACTCTTTCTCTCCACACATATTAGTGGAGAAAGGATATAATCCCCAACTTCCAACGTCACGGGTATTATGCGCATGCCTTTCTGGTGGAGAACATTGGGAAGGCTGCTCATGAACTCCCTCATGTCCACTATGACCTGAAAGGCTGAGAATTCTTAAACAAACTGGTTCTGCTGGTAAAGGAGATATAAAACATAATATAGGGTAAATAAATGCACCTGCATTTCCTTCTCAACCTCCTTTCTTCCCCCCGCCTTTCTGGTTACAGAGTTTTGGGATGACATAGTTTGAGGTTCTAGGGAAGAATTCAATCCCAGGCAGTTCCCATCCTAATGTAAAATCCAGGCAAAACCCACACCCACTCAAATAAAGGAACATAAGCACTACTACACCATGAAGGGTCTAAATACACAAATAATTAAAAACACAACAAAACCAACATATCGAATGTAATATTCAAGATATACAGAATGGTCCAAGAAATATGTACTGAATAATGGTTCCACCAGCAGGCCTTGTTCACTGGGAAATTAGTCTTTAAGCAACACATACTTAACCCAGTGCCAGTAGTATATGTTTCAAATGATTTTACAATAAAAGACATAAATAGAGCTACACACAGTGAACAGAATAAACTATTCTTCCACCTGTACACTCAAGAGTAGTTTGGAGAAATAGCAATGCAGCAAAAGTTCATATAGTCCATGTAGAAGGCTAAAAGTCCAGAACTAAGAAGTAACAAGAAGGCAATCCTAAACAGTTTTTTAGAAGCTATATTTGGTTTATTGAAGCAAATTCACATTATCCACTCGCAAATTTGATGTAAAACTACAGTAACGATACAGAAACAGACTGTAAAACATTGATAGCAAACAGTCCCAGAGAAGATTCTAAATTGGAAAATAACCAAACCTGATCAACTGGTATCATCATCAGTGACTTCTGCCTGATCAAAGATTCAAATGCTGCATTCTCCCTTCTTATGCTTGCCTCAAACTTTTGCACCTCAGAAGATTCTTCATAGAAAAGAAAATAAACTTTCAGCTTCATTGAGGGGTTCTCGGCTTTATGGACTTCAATTTCCCTGACAAAACTCATATCTGGATGGTAAACAATAATTGTAGAGGGTCTCAGAATGTCAAGTATGGGTTGACCACTTTCTAGAGCGTAAAAGTGCACCGGAGGTAGTGGCTTAGCATTTCTGGATACAGTAGAATCAGCTTCTCCAGTATGCTTCCTCAATACCCCTTGATCTACAGTGTGACCCTGGCATGTTGCTTCACTAGAATCAGCTGTCACCACCTGATTGAGTTGATCTGCTTGCCCTTCATTTTCTGAATCAGATATAACAAGCTTATCCAATATTGCTTCTTTTTTATCATTATTATCGTCATTATTCCCCGAACTCTTAACATTGGCTGGGCCTTTTTTATTCCTTACTTTTCCCCTACCCTTTCCACGCCCTCTGCCACGAAGAGGAGGATCATCTCCAACAGCCTCATTTTTTTTAGCTTGCTTTCTAATTTCTGACACTGAAGCCAAAAGCACATCATGTTCCTGCTTGTTTCCGCTGCTAGCTTCAGCATTCTGTGGGGGTTTTATAGCAACTACTGTTCCCTTTCCACGTCCTCTCCCACTAACAGGAAGCTGAGGATCATCTCCAACAGCATCATCTTTTTTAGCCCGCTTTCTAATTTCAGCAGCTGCAGCCAAAAGTGCATCATTTTCCTGCTTGTTTATGCTACTAGCTTCTGCATTCTGTGGGGTTGGTGCATGAACAACTCCATCTAGAATCCCAAAACCTTTGGGCTTTTTTGGTTTCTTTTTAAACCGTGTATGCAAGTCACGCAGCTCTCCTTTGCCCAGCAAGTAGTTTTCCCATTCATCCCGCATGACCTACACAAGAATACACCCCATTAATTGGTTGATCAGCTTTTATACAAGTTTATGCACCATTGATTCTTGAAAGCCAATTGATTTAAAAAATTTATAGAAAATAATAATAATGCCCAGCCACTCTTAGATTGCTTAAAGAGTTCGAAAATGTATGAAACTATATGATTATTTATCTCATTGAACAAACAATGCCTACAAACCTATTCACAAATGCAATTTCCTTAAGAAGAAAAAAACCCTTAATATACAAATTAGAATTTCATACTTGACTGAACAATCAAATCAAGACCAAGGTTGCATACCCTTTCCAGTTTTCATTTATTTGACAGTTAATATACAAAGCAAGCCAAAGGAAACAAACTTAGAAAAAGAAATTAAGAAAACCTTATGTGGGCCATTGGTAATGAAATCTTCAAGCTGCATGCATGAGCGTTCATCTTTGCATGCCACTAGAACAATGCCACTATCATCATCATCTTCTTCAACCAGATGTTCTCCTCTTGGAAAAGCCTGTTTTCTTTCCTCTTCTATCTCTTCAAGAACCTCCTGCAATTAAATTAACACATTGAAATGTCGACAAATTTATCGCTTGAGTTATCAACTTCATTATCATCCCTATAGTCATTCAAACTGAAACACTAGGAGCAAATGATACAAATGACAGAAGAAAAGGCCTAGAATTGGATCACAACTAATATTTACTTCGTTATACGGTTTAATGGTATATTGATCCAACAGGCTGTGCATTCATAAAAGATGAATAACATTTTGAGCACATAAAAATGGGAACTCACTCACTCACACGTAAGACCTTCCACTTTGGTGCCTCCTCTAAAACTTCATCTAAAACTACCCCACTACTTGTACTGGTCGATGAAGTGCCACCAACTGCTACATATGCAAATACAAAAAGGTTCAAAAATACAAAATAATAAAAGAAGTGCCACAGAGACAATTATTATTCCTCACCTTGCTCCTTATCATCATCCCCCGTCAGTTTTCTTTTCTTGCCTTTCGAACTCTTACCCTTATCACTCAACATCACACCATCTGATGTCACAAATCGATACACCCTTTTCTTCGCATACTCAAATATCTTATAGCTCGACTCTGCAAATATCCAGACCGATCGAAAACTCTCCGACACTCGCAGTGTATCCAAGTACTTCAAATAAGTTACTGCATCATATCTACCAAAATAACAACATTTCAAAATCAATCACCATTACTAACCCAACAGTTATTTCTCAAAAAAACCAAAACCAAAACAAAATCCTTAATTCACAAACAAGTGCAACAAATCCCAAAAACTAATTGAATCATATCTATCTCTTACCAATCTAAAACGTAAACCAAATGCAAAACAAACCCAGAAAGAGTAAAAGCCAAGATTTTCAAGTACCTAACAAGGTAATCCAAGAGCTTCCTGAGGGTCTTCAAGTCAGACACAAGCTGCTTAGTCTTCTTCCCCAAGGTATGCCAAATGGGATCCAATTGCCTCCTCACAATCTCATCAAACGACTTAAACAACCCATTCTCCAGAGTCAAGTCTTCCACATCAACCTTATTGGTCTTCCTCATCTCCTTCAAACAAGCATCCATGACCTCAATAATCGCCTTCTGAATGCCCACCATGTGTTTGGTCATTGGCACCCTTATATCCACAACCTCTGGAGCGTCCCTCTCCAACTCCTGCGACACATCAACATGAAACCTCGGCCAAAGGTGCATCTTCCTGATGTACAAGCACTTCATAATCCTCTCAGCCTTGGCAAACCCAGAAACCATGGAGTGGGGTTTGTCAGAAAACGCGCGAACAAAGGCGGTTTTGTTGAGAGAGCGGAAGATCCTGACAATAAAAGCCTCAGTGGAGGTTTCAGTGAGGGAATGAACAGTGGGAATGATGAGGCCGGCGATTTGGGAGGTGGGTAGTTTTTTGGTGAGGAGGTCAACGATGAGGATGCGAGGGGTGATGAAGAAGACATTGGAGGAGGTGTAGAGAGAGTGGCGATGGTGGGAGGGGAGGTCTGCTGAGATTTCGGGAATTGGGCTTGGGTGGAAATGGTGGAGGAGTTGAGATTTGAAAGAAGGTTGGTGCGGAGAGAGGATGAGGAGGGTGCCCTGAGAAGGTGTGTGGAGGAGGAGGAGGGTGGAGATGAGTTTGGGGAGGCAGAGGCCTGAGGAGACTATGACCAAACCGCTGCCGTTTTGTGGGTCGTCGAGGAGCTCTGTGATTATGTGCTCGTGGAATTGGACCATTTGGAGGAGGAGGAGGAGGAGGAGGAGGAGGAGAGTTGAAGAGTTGCAGAGTGGAGAGAGACCAAGTTTTTCAGAGGGTTTTTGAGGGTTGGGGAGGATTGCTTTGGCGCTGTTGTATTAGGCTTTTTTTTTTTTTTTTTTTTTTGTCGGAAATGCTGTATTAGGCTGCTGCAACTGTTTGGAGTTCCCGGTTGTTTTTTAATTTTACTTTTTAATGCAAGTGATATTAAGAAGTGAAGTGGGGAATTCGACATACAATCTCGGATGCAGTGATATTTGATTTTAACTACATACAATCTCGGATGCAGTGATAGCTGTTCTTAATCACTTACAGAGTTTATGGTGATTAATGTTATTAAAGATCTACAAACTAAATAAATGTAGCGAAGTGTTATTAATCTATCTAAATTGCAACCCAAGTTGAGTTGAAAATTTAAAATTTACGTTGTATGTATACATCACATATAAAAAGTTTAGGTCAAACCTAGTTCTATCTAAATTGGGCTGTAATTTAGATAGACACTAGATTTGCCATCTCCATTGTAGTCGTGCAGAAGAACTAGAATAGCGAGGGAAGACCAATTAAGAGAATTCGATTTGAGCTAGTGTCTAACGCATCAAATTTGGGTTTGTTTTAAAAGATCAATCATCTTTTCCTCAAACCTCTTTCACTCATGCCGTCAGTTTTCTTGATTTAATTCTTGACCATGTCATCAATTACTTAGGTTGAAGTTCTTCGTTTCTTTTGATTTTCCTAAGGGTTGGTGGAAGTTACCTAATTCTCTTTTAAGCCACGATTTTTTCGATAAACAAAATAACCATCAAATTTTGTTTAAATGAAGTGAAACATTCAGATTTGAATTTTGAGAAAATAAGAGAATAGGAGGGAAAGATAAACAAACAAGAGAGAGGATCCTCTTCATTTCCGCCTATTCCCCAAAAAGAATACTTGCTCAGCTACATAAACAGAAACCTGCTACGCACCATTTGCCATAATCAAATGATATAAACTTGGACAAATATTCCCTTGCTTGGTATTTGATCTGATATGTGAATGAAGTTAGTTACATTAAATCACAAATTTTCTCTATGGCCCCATTGATGTGTTCTTCCTCCATGAGAGCAATGCAAATTTAACTCAGATTAAGGACAGAAACCCGCATGAAGGGACCGATTTCGTCGTATACATACCAGTATTGTATAGATTCTCTTAATTTGATTTCATGTTTGCGGTGAGATCTCCATGACTTGTCTTCATCCTTCGCAAGAACAAGGGAACAGGCTTTTCCAAGACAGATACATTGATACTGTTCCAAACATCAGCTGTGGTGGGAAGTTGAGCAATTTTCTCAGCGATGTTCATGTCTTCTGGAAGAACAGAAGCAAAGACAGTGTATTCTTTTTTCCACTCTTCGTGGTTTGCAAGGCTTATAAAAAATTCTGGGCCAGAACCAATCCACGCGACCGAACCCCTTCTTATGGTTGGGCAAACCTCAGTTGGAATCTTCTTAAATATCACTCCTTGGGCATCAAGTGTTCCTTGAACCAGTGCAAAAGGAGGACCAAAGGGAGCCTGGCAAATACACAGAAGAACGTTATATATTGAACACACAGACCAAACATGGTATTACCACAGTCAATACAAACATCAAATTTAGGTAGCACATCTCCCATGAGAGAGCATAGGTGATATGAAACTGCATAACGAAACTTTAGACATGCAAAATCAACTTCAGAAAAAGGAAAAGGAATTTAATCAAGCCTCACATTTTTTATGTGGTTTCCTTCTGAATCCCATGATGACCCCCGTCTCTCTGCACGATAAAACTGGCAGCCTGCACAATGGCGCAATGCCAACAACTCAAGAATGTAGGCTACAGAATGAGGGGCACAGTCAGGCAAAAGCTGCATAAATGAACATTAAAACTAGAAATTGTTAGCGTGTGGCATAAATCAAAGAAACATACAAACCTGCATAAATGACGAGCAAAAATCTTAAGTTTTCTTCAGATTGGAAAAAATTAACACTCTGCAAACTGCATATCCTTACAATATACCAAATAACAAAAACTCATGTCTTTTTTTTATGAGAGATACGCGTCCTATCAAATTATAACAGTAAGGCACATCAAAGCAACGAACCTTCCAGTGAAGACTCATAATTAGATACATTATTCTTTGCATGGTACACACATACTTTCTTCAACAGGCCTCCACAAATTATCAAGATAACATGTTTTAACAGATATAAACACAAGAGATTACAAGCTCATATCATTTAATTTGCACATTTAGAATACATCTAACATGCACACCAAATTTAAAGACATAAAGTTTTCTTGTTTTGTTTTTTTTTTTTAAGCGAAATAAAATATTTATAAACAGGGAAGGAAGCGCAACAAGACCAGAGGTACCTTCAAAAAGTCCCACCATCTCTTTTTCTGTTCTATCCCACGACAGACAGATTTTTTGTTCCCTCTCTCTTTTGTCCTTCCAACCCACCACAGGTTGAAATTAATAATAATCCGTAGAGCTAAAACCTCTGAGTTTTATCTCCACTCTCAACCGGGCTAAGGGACCAGTTGACTAAAGTTAGTGAATCTTTTGGTCTGATTAATTTCTCTGCAGATTAGAACGAAGATTAATCCTCCAGTAAGTTTCAGTATATCATTGAAATCAATGGACTAGAGGCTTATTTTGCTGATTTTGTTAGAGGCCCTGTAAATATGAAGTCCTGGATCCGTCACTGCTTCTAAAGTTTATTCTCAAAAGGATTTTTTGTCTTGTTAAGGGAAATTTGAATAACATTAGAGGCCCCGTACGTATGAAAAACTGACCCCGCCACTGCTCTTGAATAATGTTCTCTTATGATGCTATCCAATCATTATGAGGATAAGAAGGTGAGCCAAAACTCAGAATCAAGTTCCACAGGGATACTAGACTTTGAGCAATGCCTGTCTAGGAGGATCCCTCTTTGAATTATTGAACCAAGTCAGAAAAATAACATGAACATAAATTTATGGACACAAAGTTAACTCTAGAGGTTGTACTCGGACTGATTAGTGCATTGTAAACCACCCTCTAGAGTCCGCCCCTAAGAATTCATGTTCCTTTTGCAAATAGTTTCTAAACGCAGTTTTATGATGCATATAATAAGTTATAGAATAAAAAATAAATATGAAAAAGGGAGTTGAAAATTCTGATGGCATTAACACTTACTTTTATATGAAGAGTTCCATACTTTGTTTCCAAGCCAACAATGCCCTACAAAGAGAAAATATAGGTACATCAACAGTATAATAAATTGATAATACAACCAATTTCTGTGAACCAATAACAACGAAACATAATCAATAAAAAAGAGTCAAAGACTACAAGAATGACAGAACCCTTGCAATTGTAACGTGGAAAGCTACTAAGAAAATGCCCTATCATGTCTTCTTCCTAATCTGAAAAAAACATGTGCTATTATTTTGAAGGTACATGTACTGCAATTGTGTGAAAAGCAACAACGACCTGATTTCATCCTGTAACAGGTCATGAACTGGCTCAGGAGGTACAGAGACTTACAGTCCCACACAGAACAATGATGTAGAACACAGTGGCTCACCCTAGTTTATTTCTTACAGAGTGAATCCACCACATTCAATTGAATTTTCATTTTCTCTTTACCTAATGGATGTTATAGCTATAACACAGATTTTGTTATCTGTGTTAGTCGAAAGATATTCATAATTAAAAGCAGAGGTTTATAGCTTTTACCATCTTAAGAACTCCACCTTAAAAGAAACACATATACGCAATTAACGGTCATATTCTTTGGATAAAAAGACTTGTTCAGAACTATTTTTTTTTCAAAGAAAGGAAAGAAGATTTGTTGTCTTTGCATACAGGATTTTTTAATCATATTTTCATATATCAATTTGCACATGGAATACATCTTGCAAAGTTTTAGACGTATATGCCTATCAAATTGCACATGGAATACTGGAACTAACAAGAAACAAAAAGAACAAGTTGATAGACATATAAGTTCGAAAATTTGCCAGATGCATTCCATGTGCAGGTTGATAGGCATATATGACAATGATCAAATTCCTGTATGCAAACACAAGAAGTCTTCTTTCTGTTTTTTTGTTTTTTCTTATCTGAACAAGTCTTCAATCACTACAAATAATGAGAAAATTTCCAAGAAACAGGACTTTGATTCCTTATATTCGAACAGTTCTACTGATTAATAGTTCTTGTAGCAACAACTTCTACTGGCTGAGAAATGGAAACTTAAGATGGCTACAAGTTTCAGTATAAGAAGAGCATGAATAATAAAAATAAAGTGCTCATCAAACTTTCATACCTCTCCTCTCCCAAAGATGAGTCCAGAAGTCCAACTAACTGTTTCCCCTACTTCCTGCCGCTCAGGAGCTAATGTATCTTTCTGTTTCTTCAGCCAGCACTGAAGTGACAAAGTTTCAACACAAAGAATTCAAAACTTAAGCACTTGAGATTTAGAATAATATTCAAAAAAGAAAATCCAAACTATGCGCACTCACAATTCATTTGATGGTAAAATGCAGACTTCGATAATATGCTCACAGAATGGCAAGTCCTATGTTATTTCTACACAGACTTTGAAAATATGCTCAAGGAATCAAGTACATAGCTCAAGACTAACTGAACTTATATAATGCCATCCAAATCAAAACTAACATAAGAAACTATACAATTTTTAATCAATTTTGACAACAAAAAAACCAGGCTCCAGATTCAACTTACCTCACCAAATTTTGAGCCACATGCCTCCTTGTTCCCACAGAAAACCCAGCTATCACACAAACAAGGCCCATCAGTCCCAGTACACATGGCTTTACATGCTTTGCAACACTGCTCAGAAGAATCTAACTTAAACTCTGAACCCCACTTCACAGCAGCCCCCCAGAGCTCCAAATTCTCAGTCCCTCTGCAACATCCTCCACTCTCTCCCTCAACCCCAACACCTCCACCCTCCTCCACCAATTCCAGGGACTCAAGCTCGGAAAATGAAGAGGCTTCATTGGGTTTAAGCACTACACAGAGGGCAGCGTAGACCAGAGCACAGGAAGCCAAACCCACCAAGAGGAGGACGAGAGGAGAGCAATGGGTGGCTTCTGGGTCGTTTTGCCTCCGACCCATTTGAGGATTGGGGGAGAAGAGTGAGACCCGGAAGGGAATTTGGGGTCTCTGGTCTGGATTATGGGCAAAGATTGCTCGGAGATTTTAGCGTTGACTTTTGACAAAAATTGATCATGGAGAAAAAAGAGGGGCAACACCGGTACAGGGAACTGGTTCGACTGAGTCAATGTTATCTTTGTCATTTTATTTTGTTTTCTTATTCAAGGATGCTTGGTTTTTTTTTTTTTTTTGGTCGATAGGATAGGATGCATGCTTTTAGTTTGTAATTAGGGGATCTTTGTGCCTTCTATTTTTGTTTAGGTGATGTTTAACTTTAATCAATGCATTTAGGTGGTAATTAATCAATGAAATTAGGTGTTACTTAATCAATGCCTTTAGCCCTAGTTTTTTTTTTCTTTTTTCCCTCTCTATAAACTATAATTGTGCATTAGGGTGGGCACATCAAGAAGTCAAATGGTCTATAAAATCGAACTACACAATACTACTTCAATTTAACTGCAATTTCTGTGCTCATTTTTTTGTCTCAAACTGAATCAAAACGTATCGTCTTTATAAATGTTGGATTGGAATAACAAAATTCACATGGTTTTAAACTTTATTTGTACTTATTATGGAAATGCCTGGATACTAATAACTAATTTCATTAAATGGTTACTTTCTTACTTTCACAGAATGATGAATTTTAGAACGCTAGAGATATAGAAATTTGAAATATATATATAGGTTTATTTTGAAAAATGAAAAGGATGCAGTAGCAAAAGCAAAAAAAAGAAAGAGAAAAACTTTACGGTATAATCGTTAAAAAATCCAACCCTTTTTCTATCTTCATAGTTTCATTAACTTACGCCACTGTGTTTCTGTTGAAGGATCTAAAGTTTGCTTGGTCACCGCATGTTACATAGGCTATCGAATTGTTGGTTTGGTAGTTGTCCTTCCACAAATTTTCAATATGCAAACGGAAAAATATCAAAAAGAAAAAAGAAGAAGAAAAAGACGGACACGATTTGGGTAGGCTGAGGGAATTTGTGTGTAGAGAGTAGGTGTTCCATGGTATAGAGAGAAGGAGGAAGGGGAATAGAGGAAGGGCTTGTGAAGAGGGAAGAGGGAAGTGATTTCAAGGTGGGCGAGGTTGGTCGGAGCTGCCGGTGGCGCACAATGGATGAGAGAAGGTGAGAAATTTTTATTTTTTTTCAATTTTAATTGTTTAAAAGATATACCTTTTTTTTTTAAATAATGATTTTTCTATTTTTAAAATACCCTTTAAATGGATGGAAAATTGGATTATGCTAAAGTCAAATGACAAATCATGGATTTTTTTAAAAATTAAGGGACATTTCTCTTAATTTTTTTTATAAGGTGACAACTTGAAACTGAGGTATAAGTTTAGGTGACATTTCTACAAAAATCCCTTATCTAGAATAACATGCATTATAATTTCATGATGCCGTGATGTGTTTGTATTCACATTTTATTTTATTTTATTGTGTGCAGGAAAAAAATATGAGAAATCTCAGTATCAATATTGCCCACGATATTCTAGAGTAATCGATAAATTAATATAAAGTATTTAGTAGAACAGGTCTAGAAAACGACCCGGCCTACCCCAAGTCCAGTCTGCTACTTTTGGACCATGACCCACGTTACAACAAAATCATAATTTAGGCGGACGTTGTGAGCCAAATTTTCAGGGGACAAAATGGAACATATCTCAAAGTTTTGATACAAGCGATATTGAAGATATCATAAGCTCAAATTTCCCATCTTCAGTTAATAATTAATGTAATCAGTTTAATTTGCTTAATTCCACTTGGATATGTTAAGATAAGTATCGGATTTTGGACCCTCATGTGCAGCCCCATTTTGCACTCGTCGTGTAAATTAACGAAGTCAAGACCTTCACACAGATAGCTAGCTAGATTTTTATTTTTTTTATTTTTTTTTATTTTTTGAATTTTAGCAGAGCTAGATTTCAATTAATAAAAATAATATTCATTTTTTTCTTGTGTCAAAATGTATTTTGTAGGGCGGCGGGCCCTCCGCGAGTATTAATTATAAATCAATCACATTCCATAGTCTTGCTTTGCATGCACAATATATATAAGGCTTGATTTAGTTTTAAGACTTTGGAGTTTTTCTTTTGTTGAAGTATAAAAGTTTAGACTGCTTTTAATCTGGATAAGCGATCACGCTTTTGGTTTAGTGACATTCAATTTTTATTTTGTTCGAGGATGTTATGAGTTCAAATCTCGGTAAAGTCTTCAACTATTACGTTCATTCGAGATTAATTTCCAATCCCTTTTGACCAATAATTTTTTGGGAGTTTCACTAAAACACCCAAAATGGGGGTTGAAATTATAAAAAAACCCAAGCACTATTTAAACATATAAACACACCCAAAACTCATCATTACACACACTCAAAACCCATTTATAAACACACCCAAAAAGTTGACTTTGGGGTTGATTTTGGGTATGTTTCTATGTTTAAATAGTGCTTGAGTTTTTTTATAAATACATGTCTAGGATTGAGTTTATTTATAAATTTGTATAATTTTTTCACTACTTCAGAACGTCAAAGATTCAGATATTATATAATGAGCAACGGATGGAATTATAACCATTAATTCACACTCACTATTCATGAATTCATCATGATGTTACTAGAATTACAAACAGACATTTATTTATTTGAGAGAGAGAGAGAGAGAGAGAAAGAGAGAGTGGGAGAGATGGGTGTTTCTTACTCCCACACTTGAAGTGGCGAGGCACCTCCCTGCCATACCCTTCAGTGAGCCTTAGAGCATCTCCAGTGCCAGACCCAAACTGGGGGAAAGGCAGCCCTGGCGAGCCCAAGAGACCTCCAGCGCAGGAAATCCAGTCCGGGCAAGGCGTGGGACCAACCAGCCTGGCCAAGCCCACGGGCTAATCTTGCTTGGGCACCAAACCTCGGGCTGCTAACGTGCTAATTTTCAAAAAAAAAAATTACTTTTGGACCCACCAGTCCACATTGCCTAATGGTTACAAGCCATGTGGCTTCTCCTGGAGCCTCCGATCAAAAAATCTTGCACAATCCAATGGTTGTCCAATTTTTGGCTAAAAAAAATTGAAAAAAATATCAAAAAATTCTGGAAATTTTTTCTATACATACCTACCAATATTGTTCACTTTCCACACCAATTTAATTTCAAAATTTTATCCGAAAATGTTATCTTGATTTTTAGGTGAGGATTTTACGATAAATATTAACACTTGGGAATTGTAAATCTTATCCGAAAATCTTATCAAAATCAATGTTTTAAGTATAAAAAATAAAAAATAAATTTAAGTGAATAGTAATTGTCTTAGACTTGCCCTAGACTTAGCCCTCATGGGTGGAACCACAAATGGCAAGGCTGATACTATTCACATGAATAGTGGCAGCCCTTGCTTGCCCTTGCCTTAGGCTCAAAGATTGAAATATCGGCCGATACACCGATATATCGGCCGATATATCCGTATTTTTAACTTGCCAAA
>NW_007362504.1:170130-195977 GCF_000346735.1 Prunus mume
TCGTTGGGGAGAAAAACCGAAAAGGGGGCCCAAATAAAAAAAAAAAAAAAAAAACGCTCGTTGGGTTGAAAACCCGAAAGGGCGGCCCAAGCAAAGAACTACGGTGGACTTGATCCCTCAAAATGGGTACGTAGGCAGTCTAGTCCCTAAGAAACTAGATTCAGTCACAAGTCCCCAAATCCTCTTCATTACCTCTGGTGAACTACGTTCGGCTTGATCCCTTCATAGGGTACGTAGGCAAGCTAGCCCAAAAGCTAGGTGCAGCCGTAAACTATCATAAATTCATTTTTTTCCACCGATGGTGTTAGCACGTGGTTAAACTGTTGTATACTATGCAAAAACTCCAACTTCACACGAGTATAAATTGTGAAATAGGAAAACAAAATCCTATAAAATCTTTATTCTAAAATTGTTCTTGGTGGAAAAACTACATTACAAGAGCAAGGAATACTGAAGCAAAGGCCTACCTACGAATTCTTGGTGGATGAACCATACTACAAGAACACTTATTGAAGGGAAAAAGCATGCTAAAAATAATAATAAGTTCATCTCTTAGAGCTCACTACAAGAAGAAAACAGGGCATTGATCAGACGATGGATCTCTCGCTCTTGAGCTTTCATTGACAGTTGAGTGCTCCCGATCTGGGGAAGTAAATCTTCTCTAGCATCAATTCTAGACTGTTGCAGCTGGGTTGCTTTTTCATTCTGATGCTCCAAAGAAATCTCCAAGTTCAGCTTTTGCATATTAAGGAAAGTTTTCCTAGCTTCATGCTCTTCCCGCATCTGGCGAACTCTCTCTTCTGCTTCCCTGATGGTAGCTGGATAGTAGCTTCCTTGACATCCAAGCCTTTAATCTCTTTAGTAGCCTCTGTAAGTTCTGTCTCAAGAGCCAATTTGGTGTTCAAACATTCCTCGTGTTGACGGATCAAATCGTGAATCACATCAACATTCACATCTCCTAAGGCTTCAATGTAGGCACTACTCTTGGAATGTCGCCTTGCAAGCTCAAAAATCCAGTTCACAAGCTGGGCAAACTGATCAAATGCAGTTCTACCACACCCAAGTCAACTGTTGAGCCCAAAAGTCGAAGGGCCTTGATGATCTCGGAATGGTGCACATGAAGTTGAGCAGGTGTCTCTGAGGAGGAAAGTCGGCTGAAGATACCTTCAATTTCTCTGATGATAAACTCTCGCCTACTCTGGTTCACTCCATTCCCAAGAATCTGACAAACAAAATTCTCCACTGATACCAAATGTTGGAGAGGTCGCACAACTACTATGGGCCCTATACCTTCTAGAAATTGACCATCAGTTGGGCTATTTCGAACTTTCTGAAATTCAGACACTTCAGCCAGGAGATCTGACCCACTACCACTCATGTTGGAGTTGGCGCTCTCATGATGAATGTTTTCCTCCTCACTTGAAGAAATGACCTCAAAGGCTGGGTTATCTGCATTAATAGACTCCATTTCGCAAGGAAAAGGGATATCATCAAACCTTATTTCTTCATTGGGTATATGGCTAGATCTTCCATCCTCAGCCCTGTTGCAATTTTCATGTCGTGCCCGTTTGAGGTGTGAGTCTCGATTAACTCTTTGGGATTGGTGCATCACGTGATTAACCCCTGAGAAATGTTGCCCTTTAGCATTATGAATTCTCTTCTTGTGTCCTCTGCTCGAAGAAGCACCATGTGGAGATGAAGATGAATTAAAACCGCTTTTGTTCATGCCTGTCGAGATACTTTTCAAATTATCAGTCACAAAGACGTGGTCCCTTCTTGGGACATGTCTGTCTACCACTGAGAAAATTTTCGACACAGAAAAGCCCATGTAAGGTGCACATGCAGTCATCCACCATCTACAATACCACCAAGAGCATTCTCCAATGCGGGTGGAGCGCGGAATATAGAAACGTGCCGTGGTATCTTTGCGCAAAAGGACCGCTTGGGCTCTTGCCAACTTCTCAATCCCGCATCGCTGCCTCTCACATACACTAAATAAAAGCTTGTTTGCCGGAACTCCTTGATCAAAGCCAAACTGGCGGGCAAATCTATTTGGGTAGTAAGGCTCCAGCCAAAGATCGCCACCCACCCTGAGAGGAAGTAGTGCAGAGCGCATGCAAACCAAGAACTCAAAGGCATCGTCTGCAAGACTCTCCGTGTCTAAAAGAATGCAATCTTCATGTGCGAGGAAGACACTAGGGCGATAAACCATAAACTCGCTCCTGAAGATGATTCTAGTCTGATTAGAGCTAACATATTTGGCTTCAATCTGGCTATACCTTGCTAGAAGCGGGTAATGTTCTGGGAAATTATTATCACACCGACGATTGATCAAATCAGGAAAATGCTCCCCTAACCATCCAATCACATAATGAATGGGAAGATATACATTTGCTAAACCAGGACCCCTACGATGAGTAGCAACTGTACCAAGGGCATGATAAATAAGTCCCAATACTGCTGGAGCAAGTACCCAAATCATTCTTGGAACTACGTCGGTTTGATCCCGTTAAGGGTACGTAGGCAGTCTAACATCTCAATAGACGCAACCACAACCAAATTCTCATCAATCAAATCTCCACCCAAATCATTCTTGGAACTACGTCGGTTTGATCCCGTTAAGGGTACGTAGGCAGTCTAACATCTCAATAGACGCAACCACAACCAAATTCTCATCAATCAAATCTCCACCCAAATCATTCTTGGAACTACGTCGGTTTGATCCCGTTAAGGGTACGTAGGCAGTCTAACATCTCAATAGACGCAACCACAACCAAATTCTCATCAATCAAATCTCCACCCAAATCATTCTTGGAACTACGTCGGTTTGATCCCGTTAAGGGTACGTAGGCAGTCTAACATCTCAATAGACGCAACCACAACCAAATTCTCATCAATCAAATCTCCACCCAAATCATTCTTGGAACTACGTCGGTTTGATCCCGTTAAGGGTACGTAGGCAGTCTAACATCTCAATAGACGCAACCACAACCAAATTCTCATCAATCAAATCTCCACCCAAATCATTCTTGGAACTACGTCGGTTTGATCCCGTTAAGGGTACGTAGGCAGTCTAACATCTCAATAGACGCAACCACAACCAAATTCTCATCAATCAAATCTCCACCCAAATCATTCTTGGAACTACGTCGGTTTGATCCCGTTAAGGGTACGTAGGCAGTCTAACATCTCAATAGACGCAACCACAACCAAATTCTCATCAATCAAATCTCCACCCAAATCATTCTTGGAACTACGTCGGTTTGATCCCGTTAAGGGTACGTAGGCAGTCTAACATCTCAATAGACGCAACCACAACCAAATTCTCATCAATCAAATCTCCACCCAAATCATTCTTGGAACTACGTCGGTTTGATCCCGTTAAGGGTACGTAGGCAGTCTAACATCTCAATAGACGCAACCACAACCAAATTCTCATCAATCAAATCTCCACCCAAATCATTCTTGGAACTACGTCGGTTTGATCCCGTTAAGGGTACGTAGGCAGTCTAACATCTCAATAGACGCAACCACAACCAAATTCTCATCAATCAAATCTCCACCCAAATCATTCTTGGAACTACGTCGGTTTGATCCCGTTAAGGGTACGTAGGCAGTCTAACATCTCAATAGACGCAACCACAACCAAATTCTCATCAATCAAATCTCCACCCAAATCATTCTTGGAACTACGTCGGTTTGATCCCGTTAAGGGTACGTAGGCAGTCTAACATCTCAATAGACGCAACCACAACCAAATTCTCATCAATCAAATCTCCACCCAAATCATTCTTGGAACTACGTCGGTTTGATCCCGTTAAGGGTACGTAGGCAGTCTAACATCTCAATAGACGCAACCACAACCAAATTCTCATCAATCAAATCTCCACCCAAATCATTCTTGGAACTACGTCGGTTTGATCCCGTTAAGGGTACGTAGGCAGTCTAACATCTCAATAGACGCAACCACAACCAAATTCTCATCAATCAAATCTCCACCCAAATCATTCTTGGAACTACGTCGGTTTGATCCCGTTAAGGGTACGTAGGCAGTCTAACATCTCAATAGACGCAACCACAACCAAATTCTCATCAATCAAATCTCCACCCAAATCATTCTTGGAACTACGTCGGTTTGATCCCGTTAAGGGTACGTAGGCAGTCTAACATCTCAATAGACGCAACCACAACCAAATTCTCATCAATCAAATCTCCACCCAAATCATTCTTGGAACTACGTCGGTTTGATCCCGTTAAGGGTACGTAGGCAGTCTAACATCTCAATAGACGCAACCACAACCAAATTCTCATCAATCAAATCTCCACCCAAATCATTCTTGGAACTACGTCGGTTTGATCCCGTTAAGGGTACGTAGGCAGTCTAACATCTCAATAGACGCAACCACAACCAAATTCTCATCAATCAAATCTCCACCCAAATCATTCTTGGAACTACGTCGGTTTGATCCCGTTAAGGGTACGTAGGCAGTCTAACATCTCAATAGACGCAACCACAACCAAATTCTCATCAATCAAATCTCCACCCAAATCATTCTTGGAACTACGTCGGTTTGATCCCGTTAAGGGTACGTAGGCAGTCTAACATCTCAATAGACGCAACCACAACCAAATTCTCATCAATCAAATCTCCACCCAAATCATTCTTGGAACTACGTCGGTTTGATCCCGTTAAGGGTACGTAGGCAGTCTAACATCTCAATAGACGCAACCACAACCAAATTCTCATCAATCAAATCTCCACCCAAATCATTCTTGGAACTACGTCGGTTTGATCCCGTTAAGGGTACGTAGGCAGTCTAACATCTCAATAGACGCAACCACAACCAAATTCTCATCAATCAAATCTCCACCCAAATCATTCTTGGAACTACGTCGGTTTGATCCCGTTAAGGGTACGTAGGCAGTCTAACATCTCAATAGACGCAACCACAACCAAATTCTCATCAATCAAATCTCCACCCAAATCATTCTTGGAACTACGTCGGTTTGATCCCGTTAAGGGTACGTAGGCAGTCTAACATCTCAATAGACGCAACCACAACCAAATTCTCATCAATCAAATCTCCACCCAAATCATTCTTGGAACTACGTCGGTTTGATCCCGTTAAGGGTACGTAGGCAGTCTAACATCTCAATAGACGCAACCACAACCAAATTCTCATCAATCAAATCTCCACCCAAATCATTCTTGGAACTACGTCGGTTTGATCCCGTTAAGGGTACGTAGGCAGTCTAACATCTCAATAGACGCAACCACAACCAAATTCTCATCAATCAAATCTCCACCCAAATCATTCTTGGAACTACGTCGGTTTGATCCCGTTAAGGGTACGTAGGCAGTCTAACATCTCAATAGACGCAACCACAACCAAATTCTCATCAATCAAATCTCCACCCAAATCATTCTTGGAACTACGTCGGTTTGATCCCGTTAAGGGTACGTAGGCAGTCTAACATCTCAATAGACGCAACCACAACCAAATTCTCATCAATCAAATCTCCACCCAAATCATTCTTGGAACTACGTCGGTTTGATCCCGTTAAGGGTACGTAGGCAGTCTAACATCTCAATAGACGCAACCACAACCAAATTCTCATCAATCAAATCTCCACCCAAATCATTCTTGGAACTACGTCGGTTTGATCCCGTTAAGGGTACGTAGGCAGTCTAACATCTCAATAGACGCAACCACAACCAAATTCTCATCAATCAAATCTCCACCCAAATCATTCTTGGAACTACGTCGGTTTGATCCCGTTAAGGGTACGTAGGCAGTCTAACATCTCAATAGACGCAACCGCAACCAAATTTGAATCACTGGTTACCGCAACCAAATTCTCACCAATCAAATCTCCACACAAATCAAGTCCGAACTACGTTGGTTTGATCCCTTTGAAAGGGTACGTAGGCAATCTAGAGATTCAATCTAGATGCAACCATCCCAAACACAACTCCATATCGAATCCCTGACTTATTTAGCTAAATTCACTCAAACACCCCTCAATCAAATTCATTCAAATTCCTTTTTTTTTTGCAATGAGTCATCTATTCATTGCGAATCTTTGAACTACGAGTGGCTTGATTCCTGCAAAGGATACGTAGGCACCCTGAGGTTGAACTTGGGAGCAGCCGCAAAACCAAACACATACATTCTGTTTCTTTATGATGGAATCAAAGGGTTTTCCCTTGTAGCGAGGGATTGTAATTAAGAGACTTGTGTCTCGAATGGGTCGAACCTAAAATAATAAAACCCCATTAATTGATTAGTGGTGGTGAAATTATGTTTAGAGATTTACAGTTTTTCTTCAACACCGCCTGTTAATCTAATAACACGACGGACTAGAATTACGATATTACATCAATTGATCATCATGATGTTCTTGAATTAAAACACAGGGTATCTGTTTATTTAACTTTATTACTACAACCTAACAGAGAGAAGGTTGTCAGACCAATTCGTAGGAAACTATAACTTCAACTTATTTGTTGCCGGAAAAGGCAGCAATTATTGTTGAGGCAACCTGAGCGCAACTATCATGGGGTGGTGATGCCTGCAATTAAAACATGAACAGAAAAGGAACTTCAGTTTAGTACAAATTAAAACATGATAATCCACAAATAGCAAGCTATATACTCTGTTTGTATCAAGCTTACAAGGTAAACAAGATTTTAATTGAACCGGGATTTGTATAAATTCAAAATTTTGCCGTATTAGAGAGAGAGAGAGAGGTTCTTACTCCCACACTTGAAGTGGCGAGGCACCCTCCTACCACACCCTTCAATGAGGCGGACGGCGCGGTTGATGTCGTGAATGGTGGCTGCAACCTTGGGGGTGATGACAGGGCATATGCATTCAGTATGGCTGACCCTTGCGCGTTCGCAACACTGTGGCGTTGGAAGCTTACCAAACACCACCGGCATGCATGCAGTAACCGCAAGCGCCCTCTCCTCATGGCACTGGGCAGCACTTGGGGCTGCACCACCCATTTTGATCACCTCCCCCATGCCAAGAACAACCACAAGAACTAATAAGAGCCCGAAAGCCGGTGACGACGACGATGGCCTTCCTCCCTTCATGGTCTCTTCTCTCTTTAGTTTTCTACTAGCAGAGGGTTTTGGGGCACAGATAGACAGCAAGCTAGCTTGTGCACTTACATAAGGAAGTGGTTTTTTGTGTGTGGAAGGGGTGGCGGGGGGCTGTTGTTTATGTTGAATTTTTCAAAGCACTTTTTGGTTTTCTTGGCTCATTGGTGGATGGTAACATGGAAATGTCCTTCGCATTTCAAATAATAATATGATTGTAAACACTTGGATGTTGACAAACTTAACATTCTCCATCATACTTAGGTGGAAATTGAGAATATTTACGTGACAATTTTATTTTTGACATACTGGACAAAAATAGCTCATTAAAGCACAAAAGAACAATTTCTACGCACTCACTGCAACGAATGAGCCAAGCATTTTTCCATTTTTATACTTGTAATTGAGCAAGTCTCCACACTGACCACATTATAATTATTTTATAATCGAATGAAATGATGAGATCATGTAATTTCCAAGCAATCAATTAGCTGAAGGCCTAGAGCTAATTGGAGAAAAGTGTATTAAGACTGAATAGAACATGTCAAATGTGTGAAAAAGGGTATGGAACATGTCCATGTATCATGTTTTTTTTATTTTTGTTGGTTGAAAATCCATGTACCATGTTGTTTTCTCTTTCATGTTTACTTTGACTCGTTCTAACCAAGTGAATCACATTGTGGCATGTCTCTGTTTTCTCTATGGCACCAAGCCTCTATTTTGGACAAGTCAAGTAAGGGCAGAGCCACCCTTAGGCTGCGGTGCGCTCCAGTCTAATGCAAAGCTCTTTAGAAATACATCAATTTAGTGTTAATTTTTAAGAATTTCATTTCATTACGTGGCAATTAACCCACACAATCCGTGAAAGAATTAGTTCATTGCATTTGAACAACTCCTTATACAAAGTCATTCAATCAATCACACGTAATAAATAAAAGGAAAAAAAAATTATAACCTAATTCTGTGAAAATTTCTCAATTCGTGACTTATATATGATTGAAAGTCATGAAATTAAATTCTCATACAAAGTCATTCAATCAATCATGCGTAATAAATGAAGAGTGCTGCTAAACGAAACTTAAAATTAATTGAGTACACCATATGGTCCAAATACACCCAAATATTTTAATCAAATTAACCAAGTACACCTTATTTAACTACCAAAAATACTCATGATACACTCTAATCCTAAACGAGGTGTCTCTTTTTACATGAATTCGTATCCTCTTTCAGATTTTGGATTTGCATCAAAAAATTTAATTTAATATGCTGCTGTAAGAATAGATTTGCTAACTTCTTCCCAAGTTGATACGTCCAATTATATGCTGGTCTATTTGATTGACATAGCCAGCTGTCTTGTAATGTTCAACATTTGTTTCCTGCACTAAGTTTGTAGCTATCCCTAGGTTTTCTTCCCTTTAATTTGTGTGGGTCTCTTTGGGGACCAGGAAGTTGTTTCAACATCTTTTCTACAAATCTCTGATATTTCGATGGAGGTTGATTAGTGTTTGTCTGCATGTTTCCCTCATGGCTTCGCCATTTCGTTCTCCACTTCTTTCTTTTGGTGGCATTTTCTTATTAAAATTACAGTCTACTTATTAAAATTAAATTTATTTCACAATTTAATGTAATTTTTTTTAGTTATTTAATATTATGGTACATTAGTAATTCAATACATAATTTGGTAATAGGGTGTACTCAGTTAATTTTAGAGTTTGTTTAGTAGCACTCTAAATAAAAGAAAAAGAATATTATAACCCATGGCTTATATATGATTGAAAGTCATGAAATTAAATTCTCATACAAAGTCATTCAATCAACCACACGAAAAAATTATAACCCATTCCTATGAAGATTTCTCAATCCACTTTTTACAGATGGACAAAAAGAATATTTTATGCGTCTGCCGGGAGTCGAACCCGGGTCTATTGCTTGGAAGGCAATTATCCTAACCGTTGGACTACAAACGCTATTGATTAGGGAACTCCCAATATAGATATATATTCATTGAAAATTAGGACAGTAGAAGATTCTCGAAATTACAAGCCCCAGATAGTGATGGGCAGCCCATGCATGTGCAACAGTGGAGTCAAGTCTCTTACAGATACTTATCCTTTACGCCAACCAACCCACTATCCCTACCCTACTCATCTCAACCCCATTTTTAAGTCTTCCACTACCTTGAAAGAAACAAGGCTCCAATTTAGTTTTTGAACTCTTGCCTAATTTCAAACATCAATTCATTAGATTATAGAACATCATCTATATCAGGTTCAAAGACAGAGACTTCAAACCCTACTTTTGGCCACCTTCTCCCCAAACTCTACTCCTAACAGTTTATACAAGCGATATTAGGGAGGAGGAAAATCTAAGTGCACGGGGTAACTTTGCTCTTAATCACTTGAGCTGCAAGCCCTTTGTTTCTCATAATTGAATTTAGGAGGCATGAAGCAAATAGCTAGATCGGTACCATGAGTAGAGGAACCTCAAACCATGTGAGAGAGTTCCATGGGACTGACCACTCAACCAAACGCTTTTCGGTAGATTTCGCTCATAATATTGTAGGCTTGAAACTGAAAGACCTATTTAGCCTAATTTTTTTCCTTCAAAACTGAACTCCCTTTTTATGTATGTGCCAGACTATCTAGAAATGAGAACAAACACTTGTATCAACATTTATTTCACAAGTCTGGTTGACTGTACAAAAGCATTATCAATGCACTCCATAGATAATGAGGAAAACCTTCTAGATTAGTCGGTTTGTAACTTTAGTTTGTAGAGTTTCACAAAAATATTAGTTTATTTATAATGTTTATAAATAAATAAAAAATCTGCTTGTGAGTCTCAAGTAAAAGAGATTTTACCAGCCAAAGAATAGGTGAAAACAGATTTTACCTTTTCACCATGACAGATGTCTATAGGCTAGGTTTACAATCATATGATTAATGTGGCAGAGTGTCATATCTACTTTGGAATTTATTATGATTTTAAAGCCCCTTTGCATTCAAGATAGTTTTGTTAAAATACTAGATGTATTAAATTATGCAGGTAAGTACTTGAAGTATATAAAAAAATCACATTAAGGATCAAAATATGTTCCAGTACAATCTAGATACAATGTAAAAATACCTCAATCCCCAGATCAACATGGTCGAATTATTTGTTCAAATGTGTATAGCATAGAGTCTACCATACAATGTGAACAACATCATGAATGTTCAAACAAAGTACTGCTTTGTGTAAACAAGCTCCAAACGCTCATGGAGGGCCTGCAAAGTCACCACTGACATCGACTTCGGAGTCCAAATCAGCCTCTACATCATCAGAGTCGGATGGCCCGGCAACAGCTAGGCCGCCTGCTTTGGATCCTTGCCCTGGTGTCCTTGCCTCATCTATGATCCTATTTATTTCTTCAATTTTCTGTAGTTGGTCTCGCTCCACTGCCGCATAGTTTGTTTTCTCAGCCTCAATGAGCTCTTTTGGCAGATTTTTCAGAAACCAAGGGTGCTGTTTTATCTCAGGAAGAGTGATCCTCTGCCATGAGGACATGGACAGGATTGTTAGTACAGAACCTATATATAGTTAAGTCTTGAGAGGTTGTTTCTATATCAGTCAAAACAGAATTTGATTTTAATAGCATCGGATACTGCATTTATAACATTGTTCATACTCATCTGCTTAGCTCCATGTCTTGTTCTTGTGCCTCAAGTGAACAAAAAGGAAACATAAGAAACTTATCAAGGAACTGGTTTACCTTGGAAGGGTTGGCAACAAAAATACGAGAAAGTAGCTGCTTGCAGCCTGCAGAAACACGTACATAGTCGGGTATGGAGTACTGGATACTCATAATTCTCTGTTTCAAAAATTGCAATAAATCAATTGTTTGGAAACCATAACCTTTTGCCCTAAAGATCACTATGTTCAACTACCATGTGTGCTGAATAAGTTGAAGCTCACCTCGATGGTCTTACGAAAATTTCTAGGATCTTCAGGATCCTCAAAAGGATATGCTCCTACCAACATCACGTATAGCGTCACACCACAGGACCAAACATCTGCAATCTACCAAGTTGTACCAGCATAGAAAGCAAATCAAATGGATAAATTTATGCCTAATACATAGATGGTCAGACTACTAAGTCCAACAAAAAGTAAAATGCGAGAACATGATTGAACTTGTGAGACTGGCCTGGAAAACAATATGGAAACTAGATACCTTTCCGTCATATTCCTTCCGTGATAGAACCTCTGGAGCAATGTATGCAGGCGTTCCAACTGTTGATTTTGGTTGTGAGTGCAACAGAGCAGACTGCAAGGTAGTAAATAAACATTAACATATATTGGACAACAGATCACCAAAATAATTTTCCTGGACTCAACAAAATAAAGTCTTATTCAACAAGAAAATCATAAACCTTGGAGTATCCAAAGTCGCATATTTTAAGACGTGGTGTTGCACTTCCATCTAAGAGTGTATTTTCCAGTTTCAGATCCCTGTGACAAATTTCCTGCGGTAAAATTACTGGCAAATGTAAGAAAATAAACAGTAAACACGAAAGCATTTGGTAATAAAAGTGCTTTTTTTTTTCTTTTTCTGTTTTTCAAATATAAACATACCATGGAATGACAATAGCTGACTCCAGATATCAGCTGCTGGAAGAAAAATCTTGCCTGCCATGAAGTGGAATTACCATCAAACACAGTCATGGACTGGATGCTTACAAATAATTTCCAAATGCAGAAAAACTAAAGGACTTTTAATTAAACATGCTAAATAACCTAAACAAGCTAACCTCATCTTCACTAAATCTACCAGCACTGCAGATCCTCTCAAAAAGTTCACCACCAGCTGCATATTCCATGACAATAGCTAAATGACTTGGAGTCAGCAAGACCTGCAGGCAAAATTGATGCTTTAAGCATTCTTTCGTTCATATGAAACCCAAAACTTCCTCATCGTAGCTCTTTTGCACCACTTCCAGTTACTGGTAATTAACATCTTAGAGTTATCTTCACATTGGCCAAAATTAGCATAACATGATGACATGTCGAAAGGAAAAGAAAAAAAGAACAAAGAAATGCCTACACACATACACACACACCCAAAAGTGCATGAAACATACACAATACTGTTAATGAAAGATTGTGAATACCTCTTTGAACCTGACAATATTTGGATGTCTCAGGGACCTGTGATTTATGATTTCCCTCTGAACATTCTCATCAATCTGAAATCCAAAGAGCCAAAACAGAATTGATGTCCATATCCATACCAAAATCACATATACATCCATTATAGGGTAATGAGAAGAAAAATGTAAAGAACGATATCAAATGAATACAAGATATTGAAAATGCATGTGCAGGAGAAAATATAGGCCTTAATATGTATGTAATCAAGCCCTAATTTAATATCCAACTTTAGTTCACGATAAAAAGGATGTAATTATAAACTCAGAAGTTATAATGATATAACAAGCAATCATGTTCAATGTGCAAGAAAATTTGAGGCAAAACTCTGCATGATTGTTAATATAACCGAAAATTAGACACAAGCTAAATGTATGAATGTGAACATTGTATATGCCAAAAAAACAGAACATCAAGTTTTTCTTTTTTACACAACTGAAACTTCAAGAACAGCATTGGTTATTGCAGATATGAGACTCAAGATCTGCCTTTCCAGCTAAAAGCATACAGAGAAGAAGGTCGGTGTCGTAAACGGATTGTCTTAGCAAAACTTATAATTATATATTCAGCAGCTGGAATTAGAAAGAACTTAGCATCACAAATTCACAACCAAATAAAAAGCAGAACAAACAAGAGCTAATCAAATGAGAGGTCAACTTGGCCTCTTTTCCAAATCTATGAGCCCAACACCTCTGCTCCTCCAACTCAAAAATCACTTCAACTAATAGCCACAAGATACTCATTAAGTTCAACGTAATAAATATTAGAGCTCACTCACACCAAGAGTAACTTTTGAGGATGAATGAGAAACCAAGAAAACCACCTCTCCCCAAACACTAGCATGCCATTTTAAATGAAAAACAGAACTTCAAACAAAACCCAGTAAAGCTTTCAAAAAGTAGATAGAAAATTTCAATTCCCGACTCTCAAATCATCCAAAGAGCATAAGATACATCAGAAACCATGCAACCCTTAGTAGAAACATTTCCAGAATTCCATACATTAGTCAATCAATAAATTAGAGGAAATAAAACAAAAGAAAATCAATTACCTTCTTTCCCCTTTCTATGTATTTGACTGCAACAAGCTCCTTGGTCTTCTTATCTCTGACCAGCCTTGCCACTCCAAAATTCCCAGAACCAAGATCCTTCATTGCCTCATACCTCTCCTCCATCCCAACCCAACTCACCAAACAAGAAATGAAGCACAAAATATCTTCAGCAGAGAGAGAGAGAGAGAGAGAGAGAGAGAGAGAGAAACCCAAAATGAAAAAAAAAATATAGCTTCAGGTGGAGTTAAGAAAGAAGGCCCAGATTAGAAAATTGAGAGAAAGATTGTTTCAAAGCAAGAAGACCACGCGTCAAAAAGAGCAAGGAGCTGCTACAAAATAACAAGGCAAACCTCAAACCAACCCAACCCTTCCCGTTTGGTCCAAAAAGTCTTCAAACCAAGCAACTGAATTTAATTTTAAATGGCGCAACAAGTCATTGTTTATAGTAAAAAAAAAACCCAAGAAGAAGAAGAAAATATCAAAATGGATTATTTTGAAAGATATGAAAAAATCCAAGAGAGTGATTTGTTTTTATGAGAGAATTAAAAGACACGTATTGACATACAAGAGGTTCCTTCTAAGTGTCGCTCATCAACATACGAACATTGACTCTGACACTGCAAAGCTTTCCTTCCATGCGTTTTATGTTTGTGAAGAAGGTGAGAGGTGCGTAGGTTTAAGCTCTTGTTTCAACTTCAAAGTACCCAGCTGGGCGCAGGATAAGTTACTTTCAGTGTCTCACACTGTGTACAAGTGTAGGGGTGGTGGGGCTAACGTGCACCGCCACGTGGGTCCCAGGTAAGTGCAAATGTAGGTCTGGGAGTTACGTTAGTTGAAGAAGACTATGAGGGAAGGTTTCGAGGTTGTTTGTCGTTTGTATAAAAAAGAATATTATCCAATCATAAGTCTGCCGACGTTGAGAATTTTGAAACTGTGTGCTGGTAAATTAAGCTACTGCGACTATGTGAACCTATTAGTGACAAATGAGTTTTTTTAAAAACACTTTATCTTTTTTGGAAGTTCGGATTTTTATTTGTGTAATTATTATTATATAATCTTTTAGTAAATTACTAGCTATTTGGTATACCAATAGAAAACTAAAATCCTCAACCTAAACACGACCCGTTTGTTAATCATTCGTTGAAAGAGTGATGGTGGCTGCCCGCGAAGACCTGTAGTGACCGAATGACGGCGACGTATGGTGGCAAATGTGATGAGTATGGCTCAAACAAAGGTTTGGACCAAGGGATAATGTATAATTTGTGTGTTGTGAATATATGGACGTTGTGACGCAATGGAAGGCTTTTGAGACAAGTTAAATGACATAGGTGCGTGCAATAGTGTAGTGATAAGGTGAAATGTTTTCAATTTGACTTTGGTGTTGAGCCGAAAACTTCGGTGACCTAGTTGCCTAGGCAAAGTAAATGTTCATCATGCATTAGAATAGAGAAAATGTTTAGAAAGATAAGAGAAATTCTAGATAGAGTTTCATCAGTTGTAGTATCGCAAAAGTAAATGCAATCCACTCCCGTATTTTGTGGTTCTCTCACGTTCAGTCTATTTTACAACAGTGTTTTTCCTTATCTATTAATTTTTAGTAATTATCATTTTCCTCTATTCCCCCCACTTCTACCCTTTTGGCATTTTCCCCCTTCCTATGATCATGGTGTGAACGCTAGCAACTATCCCAGGCAGTGGCGAAGTCAAGATTTCATGTGTGTGGGGGCCTCTTACAAATTATAAATAATCAAAAATTTGAACTCACAAATTCACAATACATACAAAAAATAGTATATATATATCACATATGTTAAGAATTATATTGTTCATTGGTTGCAATCATAATTGTCCTCAACAAAGAGATAGACAAATACATTCTAAGCAAGAAATATTGCAAGAGATAGACAAAGAGTAGTGATTTAGCAAATATCTTTAAAGCTTTTTCCTCCATTAAACCCAATAGAAAGAAAAGATCAAAATTTCACAAAATAAAAAAACTTTAGGTCCCTTCATGCATTCATATCATACATGAAAAAATGTTTTATGTAAAAAATATTGACTAAGTATGAAAAATGGTTTTTCGGAATAATCATTTTCTCAAGATAATTTTTGGCGACTTTTATTCCTTACACATCAAATAAAAAAACTTGATTTTATGGGATTTTAGTATGAAGTATATACTGACTTAATGAGCCATCATTTTTAGCCTAAATCATATTTTGCACTAAAACTAATTTTTCATCTTTTGAATTTGTAGTATTTTTATTTGAATCCAAATAAGGGGTACTTCCTTATTTACATTGTAAACTTAAGTAAATTGAGTAATATAAAATTAAATGAAAGTAAAAGGACAAAGACATATACTTAAATGCTGAAAATAGAAATAAGGTAATTTGTACATTTGGAGTGCACCACCACCAGCTGAGCAAATAGGCAATTTGAAGCACCTTATTGTGCCTTAATAGGTCACGGTGTGACTCTGCCCCTTATCCTAGGTGCAAACTAGAATTTGGGATCTCGAAGGCCATTTAGACCAATAGGTTTTTTTTAATCAAAGATAAACTTTATTAGATCAATACATTTTTAGCTGCATACGGTTCATTAAACATACTACTAAATGTCATGTGACAAAAGTACCATCTAACCTAATTAATTGATAAATATTTGCAACAAAAAGGAAAATAATTCAAGACCCAAGGATTATGCATGTTATGGAAGATAGAGTAGGAAGAAAGAATGTGTTGAATATTAGCTAAGGGCGGATTTTGGTTGGCAAAAAGATAAAGAAAGGAAGGTAACTAAGAAGCAATTATGGGAACTCAACCATCACCTCCCATCCATGACAAAGAATTTTATAAGATATTATATAATCGCTTCTAAATATCAATATATTTTTTAGAGTTACGATAACAACGTCGCGTGGTGTTATTAATTTGCATGTTAAAACATAACCATAGGATACTATTCATATATATGAATTTAATGTATAGTATTATTAAATAAATATATTTATTATAATATGAATGGATTTTTTTAACACCACATGAGGGATGTGATTGTTACCCCAAAAAAAAAACATTACTCCTGAATATATGTGCATGTATGTGCACAAAATTATTGGCCGGCCCAATGATGTGCATGTACGTGAATGAGAATTTGATATGATGATTTAGTAAGCAAAGGGCAAAGCAAAGGGGTGAGCATATTCTTAATAAATCTATAAGCAAAGTCGGTGGGTCCTATGTTAGTTGGTAGGCAGTTTTCGTTGATTAAAGAAATGGGATTAACAACCCTCACGGGTTGGCCCAGTGGTAAGGGCGTTTCCCAGGCCCTATGTAAACGGGAGATCCTGGGTTCGATTCCTGCCGTTGGTGAATCAAGCGATGAGGGCCAGGGACGGGGTGAAATTCCCTATAGCCTCTCCGGGTCCCGGAAGGGGTGGATGGCCGTGGCTTGCCCCCAGGAGGCCCCCTTTTTGAAAAAAAAAAAAAGAAAAAAAAAAGAAATGGGATTAACTTGTGCGTCTTTGTACGTTGTAATCTTCGTTCTACTCCCCCCAACCCACAATCCATCACTTAATTAGTGGGGGGCATTGACATTGTTAGTTAATTATGTGATGTTGATCTTCATACGGAGGATGGTTTAGCATGCCCGAATTTTCCATGTTATCACGAAAACGACTCATTATTTTAATGAGTTACTAATAAATTTGTTATCAACATAACCTATTCATGTGTGTTTATGTCATGTTATCGGGTTCATGCATGATTTTAAATGTCCTGTTAATTAGGAGGGGTGAAGTAAATTAGTAATGTGCGTTATGCCTTTGGGGGCCATTTCATTTGGGTTAGGAGGGGGAGAAGAGGCCACTGATGCTCCTCTCTCTCTCTCTCTCTCTCTCTCTCTCTCTCTCTTTGTCCACATGTGCTTGAATCTAGGCCTTTTTTTGTTCGTTCTTTTTGTTTTGGTGTTGTAAGTTTTTGTGCGTTATGCCTTTTGGGATTAGGAGGGGGAGAAGAGGCCACTGCAGTGCTCCTCTCTCTCTCTCTCTCTCTCTCTCTATCCCTTATTTTGTCCAGATGTGCTTGAATCTAGGGCTTTTTGGTTCGTTCTTTTTGTTATGCTGTCGTAAGTTTTTGGGTGGTTGCAATTTCGGTGGTGTTGTCCCTGTCTCCATGGTGGCGGCAATGATTCTGTTGGTTTCTTTTTTTGTTTTGGGTCAGCCTTCTACCAAACCTTAGTTGTGTATGAACTCTGTTCGAGTTTGATGCGTGTTTGTGGTTTATCTTCAGGAGAGTTTGCGTTATGAGTGCTATACTAGGCTTTTCAAACTTCAAGCATTTTATGACGGATTGTCTTTGGTCCTGCATGACTTTGAGTGAAGGTATACCATCTGAGTTTGATGTTGTCATTGAATCCCTCCATATTAATTGTAATCCTATCCTATGTGAATACATTGTGGTTATTATATTTATATTGCCTTTTGTGACGTGATTTATAAATACAATTTGTCTTTGATTTGTCAAAAACAAAAAATTAGTGTTCATAAACTCGTGTGTATGTCGACTTGACAAACGCTCAGTTATAAAAACTCAATTTTGAGTTAATAGAGAGATTAAAACAACAAAAGTTTTTATATATTAAGAGAAGAAAGTCAAGAAGTTTGACAAAGTATTTTGAAGTCAAACTCAGGTCCACTTATTCCAGCTCAAAGATTGGTTCCAAGTTCCAACCCATGGTCCAATCTAGAACAAATAATAATAATAACTAGTAACGTGTTCTGTCTTTTGATTGGCCATTTGGTTTTTAATCCTTTCCCAAAGATCACCGAAAGCTGAAAGGATAGAGTGAAGAAAATGGGGCTGCACATGCCATGCCCCAGTTTGGATTGAAGAAACGCTTGCGGTTTTTTTGGGAAGATATTGCCCCTCCTCCTGCAGCGGGTACTAGAAAGCGATAGGATGCAGTCTTAACAGTTTTTTAAAATTATTTTTGTTGTTTATTTGAAGGTGTTGTGGTACTCTTTTTTCTTAATCGGATTTTCCCCTCCTCTAAGAGTTTTATAAGGTAAGGTTTTAATTATGCTACTCTTAGCCCTCCGGTCCGTCAATTGATTTCTTTTGTAAGTAGCGTCGGTGCAAAAAACCAAAAAAACAGAAAAGGATAATGCGAAGAGGGACCAAAAAGGGGGAAAAGTTTTACTAATTTTATTTTGAAAAAGTAATATGAAAGGCCATAGAAAAGTCCAAAAGTATGATGGATTAATTTTGTTCTAGTTAGCCCAATGGTTTTTTTTTTTTTTTTTTTCAAGCAATGTAAAAAGGACATACATAATAAGTCCAAGTACCATGGATCATTTTCAGCCCAATATGGTCATTTTCAAAAGCTACCCATTATTCATTTGGTCTATAATAAAATAAAAATAATAATTTCAAAGTTGGATCATGTACTTGTTTGACTGTTTCCGAATAACTGTTACTGTAATTTTTATATATTATTTAAATAGTAAAATAAAATGCTCAAATCTTTTGTGAAAAGCATACCAGAGCTTAGAACATGTCCAAATGTTTAGTTCAAAGATGCAATCTGTTTGAGCTTGTCATCATCTAGGCCAAGATATCGATCGTCTGCATGCTCATATTCTTTATCCTGTCACATACAGATCAGACCCGGTCTCCCTCTGTTAATATCTCATGCATATTCTTTTATTTTCTTGGCACCTAGGCACATGCATCCGATTAAAAAAAGGGAGTTTCACTAAAACACCCAAAATGGGGGTTGAAATTATAAAAAAACCCAAGCACTATTTAAACATATAAACACACCCAAAACCCATCATTACACACACTCAAAACTCATTTATAAACACACCCAAAAAGTTGACTTTGGGGTTGATTTTGGGTGTGTTTCTATGTTTAAATAGTGCTTGGGTTTTTTTATAAATACATGTCTAGAATTGGGTTTATTTATAAATTTGTATTAAAGAAATTCATGTACCATGATCATGATGGAACCGTTAATCTAGTTTAATATCCCAAATTATTTCCGCAGCATCCATCACATCTTCAACTACCCTCGAGGGTTTCGTGCCGTAACCATTTTACATAGGTGCTAACTAGGTTTTACTTCTTCGCAGAGGGCAAGTACAGAACCTAAGAAGTTGCTTTCCTTGCTTCTAGCAAAGTTGTTTTAAAAATTAGGTTTATTTGACTTCCCTACATATGCTACCTACCTAATTAGGTTTGCTTTTTTTAGTAGTATACTTTGGCATTTGCCTTACTTTTGGTCTCAACTTGCTCGCAACCACAGCTCAATAAATTGCAGAACAAGACATGTGAACTCGCGTGCTATATTCAATGGTCCAGGACATAACAAAGAAAGTCAAGTATATATCCATTTGCATACGGATGGGCTGCCCTAAAGAAAACAAAGATAGTACAAGAATATTATGGATAGACATATGAATGTAATGGATGACAATTGTCGCACGGGTTAGGGTTTTCGTTGGACTTCGATCCAAATGGATGGTATGAAGATAACGCCCCATTCTCCAAAACGGAAATACCCAAAATAAATGCCAACATAAAGAAACTTACCATATGTGCATGAATTTCAACCTCTCCGAACCAGTTGATATTGACTTTGTACATTTACATCATAAACAAGAGAAAGGAAGAAGGAAGACGACCCACATTGTCTGGTTAGATTACTACAAGTGTCCATGATCCTCTGTCCCAACTCCCAACTTTTTCATAATTGTGATTACACAAAGAATATATATATATATAGGCGCAAATGGTTGAGACAGACCAGCTTCCAACAATCCGATTTAGGCAACAACATTTAGTGCATCTTGATAATTAAAGGTGCCCTAGAACATGTCTTTTTACTTCATCCATTCTTTCCTTCTCAGATAAATAATTCAAATGGAGAATTTTGTTAAAAATCCTAACCTTCAACCACCATATGGGTTGCTTTGTCTTTGATTTCATCCATTCCTTGTAGCTCATGTGGTTACGAGCATGTAACTTTGCATTCGAGATCCTAGATTCGATTCTCTCCTCCCTAATTCTTACAAAAGCTTAAAATTTTTGTTTTATTTTTAACTTTTGTCGGAGAGGTAACTTTTTTGTCGACATCCACAGCTGCATGAACCGTGTAGAATCTCTCTTTTTTTCTGGTACAAATAGCCCCACATAAAAGACATTGACAAGCAATTCCCTTTGTCTATTAGAAGGCAAGCCAGGGCCAATGGATCTCCAGCCGACAAAAGGCACCACATATGATGCCAGTAGTATATTCCAAAGTAGACGAAGAGCCAAAATAAAACACATATAGAAAAGTAAAGGTGACAAATTTGAATGGAAATTAAGAGAAGGCATAAGCATGAAGCCGTAAAAGAAACGTATAAAATATAAAGGTGATAAAATTAAGAAAAGCATAAGCTGTAGAAAGCACAATCATCGAGGCCTATCAACTGCTAAAGTTCGTAATTTACATAATTAAACATCACTTTAATAACAGATTTCACGTGGGTTTTGTCTTTGGTCGGTCCAAAGATATGCCAGCCTCTCCGTGTGTCAATGTCAGATGTGCCTTTGAGTCTTCGACGCTGCGCGTTTAGTCCCGAAGGGAAAAATCAAATTGCTTGCTTATAATCTTGTACAACTTCAAAAAATTATTCTTTTATTTGCTCAAGATTATAATATGAGAAATCAAAGAATAAATTTTGAAGTCCTTTCTACATCACTTGGGATCTCTTTCAACGTTCAAATTTGGGATCTCTTTTCAACTTTCGAAATAGAAGTAACACTATACTAATAGCTACTTGGTGAAATTCTCATATTACTCTTGTGGTTCAATATGGGAAAAAAATCTAATTTTTAACCATTAAGGTAGGCAACTAATTATTGAAGAATTTAGGTTGTATTTGATAACCATTTTATTTTACTTTTTTTGTTTTAAAAAGAGTGAAAACCAGTTCTCAAAATCACCCTTATTTTCTAAAACAACTTGAAAATGTTTTCTTTCTTTTTTTGTCATCCGCCATTCACCAATTTTACATCACTATACATACATTGTATTACAATTATCAAAACTAAGCATTTGGGACCTACCGACTTGGATCCTGCTGCTCGACTATCGTGTACGGCGCCAATCTGAGCCTCGAGATCTCTAGATCCAAAACTCACCAAAACTTCATCATAACTCCAAAAAATAAACCAAAAAATACCACAAACTCTTTATAATATGCACTTTCACTCCATGACCTCAAAAATCACAATTTGGCCTAAAAATATTTAATTTCCAACTAAAATAATTTACCAAACAACTTTTAAACAAATTATGTTATTTTTTAAACAAAAAAATAAAAATTGGTTACCGAACAAGTTTCCTATTAAACTAGAATGTGAAAACTGAAATGGTTATCAAACATGCCTTTAAGTTATACATTTTTAGAAACATTTTTCTTGTGTTTCTAAGGTTTAAACATGTATAAAATCACAAATGGTCAATGCGGTTTACTTTATATGTCAAGATAGGTCTTGTAGTTTACATTTCTTACCAATTTTAGTCAATTTTGTGTAAGGGGACATTATTGTGTGTGTTACGAGCAACGATGGTATAATCATTATGCATCAATTTCATTGCTGAGTATCCATAATTTAGTAAAATAGACTCAAAATGATCATAATACCCTTAGAGGTAGAGATTTAACTAAGACTAGTAACATGTGAAGTCCACAAGGTCTAACAAAATTAAAACCACAAAACTAATTTGGACATAGAAGATTAACCACAAGGATCATTTGTGATTTTTAGATGTTTAAAAATGGAAGTGCCAAACATTAAAGTTCCAAAGCATAAAAAATTCGAAATCCCAAACAAAAAAAATTCTCTTGATTAAAGTAGGACAATTTTAAAAGTTAGATAAAAATATCTAGGAACTTTTCGTAGTGGTAAAGAACTTACTTACATAGTAACAGTTTAATTCCCACTTTTCTTTCATTTTTCTATCAATATAACATGGGAATTGGAAGTTGGATATCTTCCAAGATTGAGAAAAAAAAAAATTCACTAGATTAATAGTTTAATCCCCAATTTCTTGTGTTAGTAAAAAAAATTAAAGAAAATCTTAGAGTTAGGTCCTTTTATTTTTTGGTTTCATTAGGGCCAAAGACAACCAAGAATAACTACAATATACCATCCTTGGGTCTTGCGCATCTTAAAATAGGAAGTGACATGTACCTTATGGTACTTAGGGATGACAATTTTCCCCACGAGTAAGGGTCTTTGTGGAAATTCGACCCTAATAGGTCGGATATGAAGGATAAAAAATGGGAATGGAGATGAGTACGGGGAATTTTTTGGGTATGGTGTTTGGGGAGGGGCAGGGATGGTATTTTAATCCTCCACCTGAACCCTCCTTGTTTAGAATATATATATATATATATATGTATATATCCTATTATTATATTATATATTTATATCATTTATACGAATCTTAAGCCACACTACTTATATATTTAGTTAAGTTATAGTCAATATGTAAACATCATTGTATTGTCTTATAATATATATTATATATATTCATTATCTTACCCTAATGTTTTTTTTCTTTCAACAAAGTAGTTTTATATTGGTTTTTTCTTCAGGAACGGGGCTAGTCAGGGAACCCATTCCCCAACGAAGGTGGGGATAGGGAATTTCCGATATGAATATTGCGGGTATAAAGGAGGGATGAGAGAAAAAAGCTTAATGGGGATAGAAATAGGAATGGCATACCCACCCCAGATTTGACCCATTGCCATCCCTAGTGGTACTCTACTCTAAATAGTGAAACTCAAATGCCAAATACAGTCTAAGATATGCCAAACTATCATTAAGATAATTGCAGAATCTCGTTACTCGGGGTATAGTGGAAATCCCGTACTCGGTGTGTGATAAATAAAAGGTAAAATAAAAATGGCCGAAATATAGGTGTAAATAAACTTTTTATTTTTATTTTTATACAAATCGGTATAAAATCTTACAAATGTATAAGAAATAGATAAAGTTTTACCACTCTCATCTAATTTAACCTTAGCTCACCTACCACTCGTTTACTGGATTTTAAGGCTACAAAGTCTATAAAGGGGTGAGCTAAACCACAATTCAGTAGAGATATAAACCTTACCACAATAGATTGATATAACTAAATTAAGTGACATGCAATATTAAATCAAAGATAGTGGTGTACATTCGTCTGTTCCTGTTAATTCATATAATTGAACAAGTAGACCTCGCACATCTCATACCATACTTATACCACTTGGTCTCGAGTGCCCATTTATATGAACTAACACTCATGTCAATAATCTCATAATTCACCGTTTGCTAGTCGTCTTGCCTAAACCATTGATCTCAATATGAACTTGGTCACCATAATGGTGAAACTCAACTACACAAAAGATCCTTCCCATTACCTTATTTTCTATAATTTCATTATCAACCCAAGATTTCCAACCATCACCAATAATATATGAACATGTCAACATTAATCAAATAATATTATGATAATTAACAACACGTAACCACCCATATCAAGAACACCGGTGTAGGGTGAGCTAAAGGGTCTCCAACACCTAAGTTAGACTTAGAATATGCAACTCCAAAGAGGTAAAGTTCTTGCTTCTAGGGCATGTTACCTTCTTTGTTTGATGGATGCTAGCTTTTATGGTCTTGGGGTGATTAGTTTCTCAGATTGGGAATATTTACTTACCAAAAAAGAGGAAAGCCAAGAGTCGAGGAATCTAGATATGGGAATCAATGAAATGGCTAGATCAACTACTTCTCCATGGTTGATCCCATTCCCGAGTTTGAAGGTGATCCCAAAAGTGTTGGGTTGAAGTGTGGCTCAACTTCTCAATGGCCCTATCAGAAATGACTTCCTCTACCAGTTATCGAAACAGTGTTCGTTGCATCTAATGTACATGTTGTTACATTATTGGTTGGAGAATTCGTGCTCTCACATAGTATATAATGTAATAAATAAAGAAATTTTGTTAGACCAAATAAGAAGTACTTATTAAACATACAAAGAAGTATTGGAAATCCCTTATGCAATAATAAATTGGTTAAGCATACAAAGATGTATTTGCATGTATAAATTAGTTCTCATTATTGTAATATATAGTAATATAATTTTTTTTTTGGGATTAAAGTAGTAAATAAGTTTTGTTACACCAAAAAATAAATGCTTCTTTGTACGCTAGTAGTCGAATTGCTAAAGTGACTTTTAGTTCTTGTTGGATTTTTGACTATTATGTTTAGGGGTGACATTTTAGACTGAAAAACCGAAAAAACCAACCGATATATACCCGCAATTGCAGGAAACCGAACTGCATTTGCGGTATGAAGAACGGAACTGCATTTGCGGTTGCGGTTGCGATATTTGATTTTCACAACTTGCTGTTACCGCAAACCGTGACTATATTTAAATAAAAAAAATTGCATTTTATTGTTTAATCGTAGTCGTTGTATAACAAGACCACTTATCTTGTAAGTAATTAGTTTATGGGAGCTTTAGTAATATACCCAAAATGGGACCTGAATTTATAAAAAAACCCCACATAGAATACACTTTATAAACACACCCAAAATCCATTTATTATATAACAAATTAGTGTTCAAGTTCCTATAAATTACAGGTCTGCCACTATCAAGCCCAACACCAAACAAACTCAAAAGACACCCAAAACAAACCCAGCCCAAACTTATAAACAAGCCCAAACCGTAACTTTCGTCCAAAAAAAAAAAATAAACCGTAACTTAAAAAAAAGTAAACCGTAACTTCCAGCACGCGCACTTTCATTAAACGTTCTCTGCAAAACGTCTCTTCACTTCACTCATCGTCTTCATCAAGTCAAATCGTCTTCATCAATTCGTCTTCATCGTCGTCGAAACCGAGACTCCATAACCACCACCAAGATTGATCTCGTTTCAAAAACAAACACCAGACACTGACCAAGACAAAATTTCAGAGAACCATTTCAACAAGAAAACGCTTCAAAGGTAAGACATTTACAAACCAAACCTTTACTGTAATATTGATTATTTGCTACAAAGATCCAGTCTAGGGTAATAACAGTATTTTAGATTTCACTGTAGGACAAAATCTTGAAACTATATTGGATTTCACTATAGGACTGACTGCATAGGACCATTACTCTAGTCACTAATTTAGCGGCTAGCATGCTGATTAATGGCTATAAAGTTCCAGTATATGGTAATAACACTGATTGTTCCCTATGAAATACTATTTCTAAGGCATGTCTACCACTGTCAAGTTCCAGTATATGGTAATAACACTGATTGTTCCCTATGAAATACTATTTCTAAGGCATGTCTACCACTGTCAAGTTCCAGTATATGGTAATAACACTGATTGTTCCCTATGAAATACTATTTCTAAGGCATGTCTACCACTGTCAAGTTCCAGTATATGGTAATAACACTGATT
>NW_007362504.1:208785-247405 GCF_000346735.1 Prunus mume
CTGTTGGTTTTTGGGTTTATTTTGGGTGTGTTTATATGTTTTAAATAGTCTAGGGTTTTATTATAGTTTAATGTCTAGAATTGGGTGTTTCACTAATTTTCTATTAGTTTATTTATGCTTCTTCTTATAATAAAATGTACTAAACTTATGTTGTTTTATTTGTAGATAGCATTGGTGCTCAAATAACACAACGGGTTCCTTCAAATCCACTCATCACCACCGACACTTGAGTTTGTAACATTGGTGCATTGCATTTTCCTTTTAGTTTGTAACTTTAATTAACTTTGAATTGGATTTTTCCTTTGAGTTGTAACTTTAATTCATTTTGCATTGCATTTTCCTTTTGGTTTGTAACTTTTAAAGGATTTGGAATTGGAATACTTGAGAAGTTGAGGTTGTGAACGCTTGAGAAGTTTAACTTTAATTGGAATGCTTGGAATTGTAACTTTAATTTTCTTTAGGTTGTGAATGCTTGAGAAGTTGAGGAGGTTGTGAATTTATATATACTTGAGAAGTTTAGGTTGTGAATTTATACATGCTTGAGAAGTTGAGGTTGTGAATTTATTTCTTTAGGTTGTTAATTTATATTTTTGGGTTAAAGTATGCTCGAACTTAAAAGGCTTCAAAAGAAACATCAAAACTAGGCTTAAAATGTGGAAGATTGGATTTTTATGACACAAAAAGAACTTGCGGTTTTAAACCACTAATTCACGGTAATAAACCGCAAAAAGCAGTCGGTTTGCGGTTTGAGCAAAAATTCGCAGTTACCGAACCGCAACCACCACTAATTATGTTAGTAACATTTTCTTTATATGCTGCACATGTTTCTCGATATTTGGTTTTAAATGAAATTTCTATTTCTTTAAGAAAGCAAAAATGTTTAACACGTATAGTTGTCAGTATATGATCATTATTGTTTAACATACGGTGACAATTATTACAAGTCTTGATTGAATACATCTAAATTTTTATGGACTTTACTCAATTGAATACCCTACGAATATTTAGACATGGGCTTAGCCTCATGAGAGAAATTCTCATACAATAGGGATATCACTTTTTACTATTTTTGATCAATAATATAATAACACCTGGGATAAATTCGTTTTAGGTAATAACGTGAAGTTATTGATTTCTTTGCTGATTTTTATATCTTTCTCTTTCGGGCTTTAGTAGATATGGATTTCTTTAGTATAAAAATTAAAAATAAATAGCTATACTTGGATAGATTTAGTTGGAAAATCTTAGTACTTATCATAACTATCCAAATAGGTTAAAAAGATTTGATTATATATATAAAAAATTGGCTGCAGAGCTTAAAGTATCTTAAATTTCATAATCGGAATATTCTGATTTGCAAACCAGACACCAAAACCCCTTGAAAAAAAAGAAAAAACCCAAACCGCGAAGTCCAATTCCCATCACGCGCTCTAACCCGACGTGCCCTGGACTGTCCTCCTCCCTCCTCCTGCTACTTATTTATTTCCCTTGTTGTGGCTTTTGTTTCTAAGTTCGCCAGCAGCTCTATTAGGTGGAATTTTAATTTCTCCTATTTTAGACAAATAAGCGTGAATTTCTCGAGAACTTCGAGATCAAGATCAACCTCAGCCGTTCGATTTACATCTCCAAATACACTTATTTGTCTTCCCCAATAAACCCAGTTCTGTTTTTCTGCCTCTGTTCCAGTTCGTTGCCTCTCTGATTCTATATAAAAGCATTTCCCTCTCCAAAATTGGTAGCGGAGCAGTAGTTTTCCGGCCAATTTCTTGGTCGGTAAGTCTCTTTTACATTGCTTTTCTTTAAACTGTGCGATAAAGTTGGTCCCTTTTGGGTTAAATTTTTGTGGGTATGATGTAGTTTTGGTTTTTGTGGCGTGTTTTTGAGAAAGTGCTCATTTTTGTGATATGCAGGGGGTTTTGTGATCTGGGTTTTGGTTTTGATGTTTTTCTTGGAATTTTATGTTTGGTTGCTGGGAAATTAAAGGAGGAGAAAAGATGAGTGAGGAAAATTAAAATTTTTATTCTAGGATATGTCATTCACTGGGACCTCTAAAATGATATGAACTCTACCAAATCATTTGTTCGATTCTATGTTAACTACTTAATTTGTTGCTTAGAGCTTATCTATGTCCAATCGAACTATTTCATTGGGTTGATATTTTAAGAAGAAAAAGGAATATGATTTATTTTTCTTTAGTTCTTTTAGGAATTTAAGAGAAAAATGGAGCTTGACATTTTTGAATCTTAGTATGTGAAATAATTTATACCTTTCTTTATTTTTCTCTTCCTAATCTATTTTCCAAGCAGTTAGATAGTAATTTTTTTTAGGTATTGGATGGCTGTTATAAGTTCAATTCTGGTTGTCAATGTTTTTTTTAAACAAATTGATGGATGGTTTTAATTATTCCTTGTGCATTTGATTTTTTTTACTTTTTAGAGCTACAAATTAAGTCCAGCAATGTAATTATGGGATTCTTTTATTTACTAATTATTTTTGCATGGCAATGCTTGAATTTGTATCTGTAGATGCAATGTTAAGATGGGCTTGATGATGTATTTTAGTGATGCTAAGCGTTATTCCAGAATTACTGCTTTGTCTTCTTCACTAATATGCCGTTTTTCTTTTTGGGTACAAAGGAGGCCTAAGGCCTGGGGAGGGGAGGGTAAACTGACCTTTGGCGTGGGATAAATGCTCTAAATGGGTTGTTTTAGTTCTAAAGCAAGGCGGCAGTTTCCTGGACACGAGGATCCAGTGAGCCTTGCTTCGCAAACAGCTTGTAAGTTCACTGTTTTGTTAATGGTTTTGCATTTTTCCTATCATGATGTTCTAGGCACTTCTCCTTTTGACTCATGATGACTAAATGTTTTTACGTCCCCGAGTCTCTGGTAATTCTGGATATGATAGCTGACCCATCCAACCAGCATTGATTTTAATCTATGGTTAACAATGAAATCCCTATATATAGTTTGTTAATCTTGACTAATTATTATCAGGTTCTCCTACTTGTTTCAGTTGTCTCAGCCAATATAAAATAATAAAAAAATCTATGTTTTTCTGAATTGTAAGACCAGTTGATCTCATGTTACTTCAGAGTTCTTGTTTATAGGAATTGGGCTTTGGCTCCTATTAAAACCCAAAAGATGGGAGAATAATAGAAGTTCTCTTGAGATGAACCTTTAAATTCTCTTCTCAATTAACTGGTGTTAGCTTTGATGGGTTATAGACCCAATTATGGCCTCAAAGGATAATCAAGGGCTTTGAAAAAAAATTATCTTCCTTTATCTCAGAATTTTCTTTTACAAGACATATCAGTTAAACTCATCATTTCATCTCTTTGTCTCTCTCTAACGCACACATGCAAACTCACTCACTCAGTTTCCTTTAATGAGATCATTTTGTTCCCCAGTTACGGTGAGTGAAGTTGAAGCACTCTTTGAGCTATATAAGAGTATTAGCAGTTCTGTGATTGATGATGGGTTGATAAACAAGGTATGTATCTCCTTGCAACCATCATGCTAACTGTCCCTCTCCTCTTCACCAGCCTTCTTTATTTTAGAACATCAAGTTTTTATTAAAGTGGATGGAAAAGGACTGGGGTGTTCTGACTATGCGATAACAGTTAACAGTATCGACATTATATCATTGAAAGTTTCAATAGCGTTAAAACGGATGGCAGTGTATCATATGTTGATGAACATGGAGCTTAGCCTTTACAATTCGGGTCCAAATATCTTCAAAATGAGCTTCAAATTATAAGTTACACATATTTATGTTAAAGATATACACTTATCTGGTTAAAATGTTTTGCTAAATATCTATTATAGTAACATAATGTTACAAAGAATTATATGCACACATCTATTAGGAAAACGTGACATTGAATTTTCTTATGCAGGAAGAATTTCAGCTAGCCATTTTCAAGAATAGAAAGAAAGAAAATCTCTTTGCAAATCGGGTAATTAATTTATCATTTTAATTATTTTTGTAGTTTTTTGTGCAGATTAAGTTTATATTTATAAACATTGAAATAATGCTGTTAATTAATTAGAAAATTTTACAACATAAAACTAATTTCATGAAACTTGTGGGTCTTTCCTTTGAAAATTCTTATATTAGGAAACTTGTATTTTGTTTTTTTTTTTTGACACAAGTGATATTGGGGGAGGGGGATTCGAACACAGGACCTCTGGTGCTGGGTATTCTATTGTCCTAGTTTGCACTGTTACAAAAAATGACTGATGATAAATATCACTTATCTTTGCTCTCTAAATTTCCTTTTGCAAATTTTTTTGACTTTTGGTCTTGAACCGACTCTACATGCAGATATTTGATCTGTTTGATGTGAAGCGAAAGGGTGTTATTGATTTCAGTGACTTTGTGAAATCACTCAATGTCTTCCATCCCAATGCCCAACTAGAGGACAAGATTGATTGTAAGTTGAAAGGACATATAAATATCTTAGAAGTATTTCAAAGAGCAGGGTTCTTTTATGTGCCACTGCACTCTACATACCTATACTACGTTCTAAATTTGCACTTTTTTTTAATGTTGTGTCGCAGTTTCATTTAAGCTTTATGATTTGGATAGCACGGGATTTATCGAGCGCCAAGAGGTATGTTGGTGTCCATCTTCCTGTTTTTTCCCCCTTACTTTGCATGCCTCTTTAGTTATGGCCAAATGGTTTAGGAAATAAAATTAATTATAACCCTTTGCACGGGTGGTTAAGCATTGTGTCTCCTGTGTGAGTGGTAATGTAACCAGTATCTTTCTATCATGAAGTTGGCAAAACTAGAACTTGTTGCGGGGGTGGTCAAGTATTATGTTCCTTGTGGGAATGGGACTGTAACATGAAGTTCACATAGCTAGAACTGATGGCGGTGGTGGTGAAGTATTATGTCCACCATGGTAACGAGACTGTAAAAAATATCTTTGTATCATGAAGTTGGTTTAAGTAGAGCATCAATGGCTCAGCAAATTGAATTTTATATAACCAACCTTATAAAACACTAGAAGGATGAGGAGTTGAAAAAAAAAAATTAGAATTCTCAAAAAATAAAATAAAAGGAAGTGAATTTAGTAGTCTGCGTGGCTCAGCAAATTGAATTTATAAAACTAACCTTATAAAAGATTCGAAGGATGAGGAAATGGAAAGATAATGTTTAGAATTCTAAAAAGAAAGCAAGTGAATTTCCAGCAACTTGTGAATTTTTGTTTCTCTTTTTAGTAATCTCTAAGATCGAGAGCATAGGCAACATGAAAAATAATGTCATTGGAAGGGTTCCAGCATATATTGTTTTTTTTTTCTTTTCACTTGAATATTCTGAAACTCCGTTTCCTTAGTCTGAATATTTCTTCCTGTTTAGATTTTTTTTCCAGATCTTTTAAAGGTTAGGAGTTGGTCTCTGTATTTTTTTCTTCTCAGATGTTCTCTTTTATATTACTTTTCTACTATGGTGGCACCTATTTGCAAGTTTCTAATCAAACCTATTCACTTATGGATATGTTAAACCTCCTTGCCCACATCTTCATTGTTTGTGTTTTTGGCAGGTCAAACAAATGTTAATTGCACTTCTTTGTGAGTCTGAAATGAAGCTGGCTGATGAGACTATTGAGCTAATTCTTGACAAGGTAAGTTGTCATTAATGACATGCCTGAGCACATGAGGCACAAAACTGTATGCATTTGTCTTGTGAAACTCATTGAAGCCTTCCAGATTGTTTCTTCATGAAAACATGGTTAAGTTAAATATTTGGAATGCAGATAGCTGATCTTATTTGAGCTTATGAATGCCAGTACATTGGGATTGACACAAGACTTTTATATAATAATTTAAGTGCATTTTGGGGTACCGATTTGGAGATCCATAGTGAATACATTTTAGAGTCATTCTTTGTGTTTCAGTATCTTGATAAGACGAAACTGAATATCTCAGCATTTTATTTTCATCTCATTAATTTGGCATTTAATTTTCTCATATTTGTGGCCAGACTTTCTTGGAAGCTGATGTAAATCAAGATGGGAAGATCGACAAATATGAATGGAACAATTTTGTCTCTAAGAATCCATCATTATTAAAGATCATGACCCTCCCCTATCTTAGGTATGGAACAAGTCTTTTCTATTTCATATACAGATGTCATTCTTTCATAAATCTCTTAAAATTTTATGATTTATCTACGCAGGGATATTACTACTACATTTCCAAGTTTTGTATTTAATTCTGAGGTTGATGAGATTGCTACGTGAGAGGCAGTAGCGTAGAAAGATCCTGCATTAGCGTTTAATTTTAGTGGCTTGTAGTTTTTTTTTTGGGGGGGTTGAAATCAACTGTGAAAACAAAAGAAATGAAGGAAATTGGTATATTTGATGCAAGGAGGTAGAGCTGCCTGCGATGGGTTATAAAATCACCCAGTAGTAAGTTCTTTTTGGTCGATTTGTAAAGCACCTTCCATATAATGGAAATTTTCTAGCCATTTATGTATAGGTTTTTTCTCATGTTATTGAAGATAACCATGCAATTTGGAGTGGGTAAAGATGTTTTTCGAGTTTCCTTTTTTCTTTTCTTGTTTTCTTTCTTTCGGAATACAAGTTTGTGTATAGGGTTTGCAGGAAGTGTTATGGGGCCTTCCCAAACTATCCATGCCTTCACTCAGAAAAGTTGACGATGGTGAACCTGAGGAAAAAAGAATAGTAAAATGAAAGTACTGTTAAACTCTGAAGTAAAATTATGCTAAGAAAGCTTAATTCAAAAGCATCGAAATTCTAAGCAGACCGGATTTCAAAGAGTGCTTTCTCCCCTCCCGACCCTCCCACCCTAGAAGAGGAAGAGACTGAGGTACCACTGACAACCATGGCTGGTGGCGACGGTGGTAGGTGGGTTGGTTTAGACAATTTTGGTGGCTTAGCTGTGAACTTTGCTGCGTACGTACAGACCAGCTTTGTATAAACAGTAGGATAATGACATACAATTATATTTGCTTCATAATACATTTTGTGTTGGGTACAAATGAGGTTCAGAGGCGCAGAGAGACAAAAATTACAAGGCTACATTTTGTGTTTGCAAAAACTGGTCGCTTGCACCTACACAATATGATTCAAAGCCATACCTACTTCCACCTGACTCGTGGCTTACCAACCCTGTTATGTATAAAATTCGGGTGTAGCAGAAAACATTGGCGGTTCTTGCAATAAAATTGATTGGAATGAAAGAAGGGAAAGAAGGGAATTACATGAAATGTGCAGACCTTGCCACCAAAAAAAGGACTGCCAAAAAATTTAATGAAAATTTGGTACAATGTCCGGAAAAAAGAAAGAAATACATTATAGGTCAAAACTAGAGCAGCAATTTTTCTGGAAAAAGAAGCCATCCTAGCTCTTGAAGAATGGCACCTATAAGTGAATCCCAAGATAAACTGTCTTTCTAGACCAATTTAATTGGAAATGTCGGCAAACCTTACCTCTAAGTGATCCATTACTGCCCCTCACAACATTCACCCTATGCATGATGGTAATGATGCAACTTGTACAATAACACTTTTCCAGCAGCATTACCCACAGCCATGATGCCTCCGCCAGGACTAAAATCTAAACATCGGGGATAATGTAGGGCCTTTTTCTGAGGAGGCCAGTTGGAAAATACAGTAAATGATGGAACATGTACCAACTTTAAGCTGTTCTTCTGCATGCTTGAACAAATAGCCAATATTTGAGCATCATTATTGAACTTCAGAAAATCTACTTTGGTTGTAAGATTCTCGATGGCCTTGATAGGTTTTCTCTTTCCCCCTAAAAACTCCTCTCTATTGTAAATATTGACAATCCCACTGTCTGAACCAGCAGCAAACATGGTCCCATTTGGAGATGTACACAAAGCTGTACCATTTATGCAACCTTCATCAACTGCCTTGTGGAAGCAGGCCCCTGTTCTCAGATCCCAGTGGTAAACCTGTCCATCACCGCCGGAGCTCAATAATTGCTTCCCATCATTGGCAAAAGATAAAGAGCGAACAGTTCCATTCATCTTGAGTGTCCCAATCAATTCCTTCGTTTTAGAGGAAACCAACAAGATATAACCTTCATTGCCCACAAAGGCAATTGTGCTAGAATCAGGGGAAACCTCAAAAACTTCTAAGCTTTTTTCCTCTCTGCCAACCAGGGGACCTATTTTATCAACCTTTGCCTTCACTAAATCAAAGCTGTAAAAGAAGTTCCTCCTTCCAGCTATAATAACCTGAGATCCATCAGGCAAAAAAGATGCCTTTCGAATGGGACAATCATCAAGGAAGATGCTTTCTATTTTAGTATTCCGTTTTCCATCAATCTGAAAAAATCTAAGCCTTCGATCCAACCCAGCAGTGAGGAGCAACTGAGCATTTCTATGAAACTGTACTGAATTAATTGGACCTTTAGAAGGTTCCTCTGCATTTCCATTCACAAGTACTGAATATTCAAGAAGTCCAGGCAACAATTTGCCACTGCTCTTCACAACAAGATCCTCATTTGCACGAAGAAGATCATCAACAGCTTCTACATCCTTGTAGCCACGGGCCACTACAACCCCATTTTCGTCATCTGATGATTCATCATCAGAATATCTATTGTTCCTGAACTTTGAATCAAGTTGAGACCATTCTGTGCCTGGGTTCAGCTTAGCATGTTGAGCCCTCAATCTTAACACATACTCTGAACCCGAAATCAAACTCTCATCCTCTTCCTTCCTCAGCTTCCTTAGTCTGTTAACTTTAGCAATATTTATGTTGGCCTTTTCCTCTTCATCATCCACCCAGACAGGTTTCCTTTTCTTATTCTCCTCTTCCGAGAAGTCTGCATCCTCTTCATAAATAGGGGCCAAACTATTTGCAGAACGGTCCACGAAGAATAAAGCAGAGCCTGTATCCACAGTGTCCCCAGCTTCCTCCTCATCCTCCTTCCCAAATTTAACTGGGGAATAAATTGATCCAAACAAAAAGCTTTCCAGCTTCTTCATTTCCCTTTCCTGCTCAGCTGCCACCTTCTCATCGTCATCCTTGCGTGCTTTCTTTCTCTTCTTTGTCCTCATAATATCTAAACTAGATTCTTTTCCATCTCCATTGTGTTCATTCCCTTGCAGAAATGATGGCTCATCTGTATCCTCCCTATTAGTCTTGCGAGCTTTAAAAGCCGACGGAATATTTTGAGATATGAGACTCATCTTTCACAAGACAACCTCTCTGATTCTGAAAAACAAAACAAACGAAAGCTGAGGTGGTATACAATATTAACAGCCAACATATCTTCCAAAAAACGTAGAAAACTGAAACACACACTCAGGTAATAAATTATAATTCGAATACCCAACTAAGCAAAATCTTATCTTAGACAACTACAACTCCCAGATTACAAAATTCTGTATAATTCTTGTAACTCAGTTGTTAACATAAACATTCACATTCCCGAAGTTCTAAGCAAATCAGCTCAAACAAGCTCTAGACAAGTTATGCACATGCTCCTGGTGGGCAAAAAAGGTTTGAAAACCAATGACCCGAAGAAAAAAAAGAAGCTGAAAGCTCACATCAACATTAAAACCCAAGACCCAACTTTATACCGTCTCCTTCTTAATATTGATCCTGAAATCAATCCAACATATAGTTAACCTCATTCATCTAAAAAAAAAATGACAAATGGAGACAACCAAGAACAGTACACAGCAACCAAATAAACCCTCAACACAGACCACTAGCCTACACAGCATCACAAGAGATAATGATATTTTTAGCTAATAATTGCCCGAGCCTTGCAACCACCAAGCTCGATTCTCAACTCGACAAAAAAAAAATGAAAAAATTAAACAGATTTACAAGAAAATATAAATTGAACCTAAACAAGAAAATTGGGCAATTAAGAAATACCGTGGTCGGGAGCAAAGCAGCGGAAGAAGAACTAAAGCAAAGGGCGGTCAAGACTTGGCTTCAGAGTGTTAAGAGGGTGAGGCGCGAAGGAGGAGGTGGTGGCTGACAAGCGGGTGAGGAGCTCTGTTAGTGAAGGGGATGATGGGTTTTAGGGGCAGTGGAGGGATGAGAAGCAGGGTTTTAGGAGCTTTGGGGTTGGGTGAGTTACTTCTGGTACTGGCTGCAATGCTGGGCCATGAGATGGGCTGAAGTGTTTTGGACCTAAACTCTTACATGTAATCTTGTTTCTTTTGATGCACAAACCAATTTCTGTTTATTTATTTATTTTTTCAATAATTTGAGCTGTGCTTACAAATGCCAAAATTCTGGTTATTATTATTATTATTATTATTATATATACCAATGGGGGATTTTAAAGTGTTTCTTTTTTAGTTCATCTTTACTCTTATAATACGAAGAGAAACACTGTGATATCAATAATTAGTGAAGAGAAGTATCACTAGAGTAATAGGTTCATGAAAATATTTCACAGTGGTTATACTTTGAGACTCTAAAAGCATGCTTTACATCCAATTGAATTTCAATAATAGAATACCTAATTTGTGGGACTTAAAGTTAAGTGGTTAAAGAGAATTCACCCGGTGTTCTGTATTGATTCGGCCCTTTTTTCAATATCGCTGGTATAAAATAAATGAGTTTTCTCTATAAAAAGTACATAAATAATAAATGTAAAAAAAAATACACTTACCACTTTACGATAATTCCAAAACACAACAAACCCTAGAAAAAAAAATATTTATATTTGTACACAATTCAACTTTATACTTCACAGCACACAACGCAAAAACACACATTAATGTTGTCTAATAATATGAGCAGTAAGTGTTTCTATGTTTCTATTCGAAATGGCCTACAAGTTGATGGCTCTCCTGAATTTGGTCAAACCACTCGTTTATTTTATGAGTCCATTCAAGTCCTCCTTAACATTTCTTTGCATTCAACCTAACTTTCTTTTCTCTTGTTTCTTGGTTGTTAATAAGTGCAAAAGCATTACCTTCCTTATCGAATATTCCTCCTTACAAATTTCTCATACCTATTCATTACTTCCCCGATTCCTAGATTCTCCAATTCTTTATTTCCTCCATTCCTACTATGTACCATATATAGAATAACCGTAAAATCTCATAACTAGATTCAATGTATTTGTAAGGAGGAATATTCATTACTTCCCTGATTCCTAGAATCATTAATTTAAGATGTCAAAATTTAAGTACGGGTTTACAAGAAAAAGAGGCTAATGAGCTCAACTTACTTGAGCGTAATAGAGAATTTTTCCTTGAGCAAAAAACTAAAAATCCATATTTTCTTCAAACTCTAGCTAGAGAAAGGTATAGATTTTTACCACATGATGTTAAGAGTCATATGATTAGATTAGAGTATGAGCAAAATACATCTCTTCAACTATACATTCAAGCTTTTCTTTTTAATTTAAAAAATAATACACATCCTGGTATAAAAATTATTACCAAAAGCTATTCTCATTATACTATTTACTTAGCTAGTATTAATATGGTTGAATATATAGAACTGCATTTAGAGCATCAACAAAAAACTATCACAGTTACTCTAGCATTTTTAGCAGAATATGGTTATTTAGGTTAACTTTATATTGAAAATAGTGATCATTTAGATTCATTTTCCTCAAAATTAAAAGAAGTCATAAGTTTCTATATTCCTCTTTGGAAGAGCATAAAATTAGATTTCACCAGCATATCCCCATAATGGTTTGAGGATAGTATTTACCCAGATAAAGCACAACATAGTATTATTATTTCTTATAATGAACTACTTAGTCTGGCAGAATCAGTAAAGACAAGGATCTCTACCAAGCAGGACATTCAAAAATATAGAGGAGCAATAAGTTCAATGATGATTGTCTGACCCTCCTTCACCAATCCAACTTTGTCAAGATTTATTCATAGTCTACATCCAGGAGACCAGATGACATATAAATTCAGGATAAGCACAACATGAGCAAATTTTTTTGATGAAATCTATAGCCAGATAGCAGCACAGATTGAACCAGAAGACAATGACAACTCATACTGAAATAGCTTAGGAGAAGAAGAGCTACACAATATAGACAAGATGATGGAAGCATGATAAAACCATAGCAGCAAACACAAGAAGACCATGTGAAGCCAAACATCATCAACCTCATTTTTACGTGAAGAGATCATCCCAGCAACATGGTAGCAGATGCAACATCAATCCAAAAACTATCAAAGCAAATTTTTAACTCCATACGTCAAGCATCAAGCAACAATCCTTTGGCATCATCTGAAAAGAAAAAAAGGATTTCTTAGGCAATCCAAAAATGAATAAAGGCATTATTGTCCAAACACTTTAATTTTATCCTTCTTTATAAATACTTCACCCATTTTGAGTTTATTTATAAGTTCCCCTTTTTTTTAGTCATTGCTTCAACCAATTTTGTTGTTGTTGCATAATATATAGCTAAAGAGTGAAGTTTACCTATGTCTCCAACAAAAAAATTATAATGTGAAGTCCAACGACTGTAAAATTCCGAGGATCTGCAATGATTTCGAGGTATATTCCAACCAAACTCGTCTCCTACAACATATACGGTTTGACCTTCTAGTGTAGGCATCAATATTGTTGTTGCAACTATAATAAAAATTGCAGCTAGCTTTCAGGATTATATTATTGAAGTGTAAAAAATGCAACATTATTATTTATTATTATTAAGTAAATTTAGGTTTTAGCTATAAAAAAAATTTCACTTTTGGAAAAAGCCAAAACTTTTTCAAAAAAGACAGAAAAACCTCTCAACTTTCAAATCAAAGACATGCAAGTGTAAATGATTTCTTAGGAAATCCAAAAATAAATAAGGGCAAATTTGTCAATTTTGGCTTCTTTTACAAAATTTCTCTCTCCTTTGAGTTTTTCCAAAGTCTCCCCAATGTGCAATGGGGCTTTGAACTTGAGATTACTGATCTACAAATCAATACCATTTTCATTAGACTAAATCTCATTGGCAATATGCAACATTATTTGGGTGGCTGGTTTTAATTATACGGTCTACATGTGGATTTCCAGTGCGGTAAAGAACTCATCAAATTGAGGTACGATTATTTCCACAACCACCATATAGCTAAAAGGCCCCAAATCAATGTGATTTTGAATGAAGACTTTATTTTACAATATTTATGAGTGTAATTTGTTGATAATTTATATTCCTGTTATAGCACTTGAGTATATATAACACTTCGCTTAAAGAGCATCCTGTGCACATAACATGTTATAAGACGTCTCAAATTCGAATATGTCTCCTCTCTCATTGATAAGAAACACTAAAATAAACAAACCGTAGAAGTAACAGAAAAAAAAAAACAACATTAGAGAGATTAATGTTAAACTGCATTGACAATTTTAATGGTTATGGAAGGCTGTTCAATTTAGAGGGTGACAAATAAGCCGTTGGTATCAATCGTCAGTGAAAAATAGTAAAAAAACATAGATCTTCAGTTGGAAGAATTTTATTTCAAGCCATATCGAGAGGCTAAAATTTCCAAATATGGGCAGCCTTATCAATTGCTTCCCTTGTATTTGAGCGTTTCATTCGGATTAGTCGGATAAAATGGTTTAAGACAGATAATATTTTCAGTTAAGGACTCTAATGCTCTTATAATTATCCACACAAGGACTTTTTTTATGGGACTATAAAAACCTAACATGTTTTACCATTGATGGGCGCCAACTTAATTTCTTCTCTCCTTCTTTTTCAATTCGTTTCATTTTGAGTCATATAGAAGCACGGTGATTTCGTACAAATGGCTGTGACACCAGCAAGCGACGAGTTCATTGCCCCGGAAATTAATTCATTTGGGCAGTCATTCAGGTTTGCTTTATTATATGCTTTTGTCCACATTTTTATGTAACCACTATATTAGGTACACTCAAGAAATTTGTACACTAAATTTATCAACCAAATGATGCGACTGTTATTTCATTCGTTCAAATGTTCAAATAATGAGACACATTATTTGGTGAACAAATTCGAGCTGGCTAGATGTGTTTGTTTCTTTCAGTGAACAATATGAACTAAAGTGCGGGCATGCATGGTATGAAAATGAATTGATTGCAGGGACTATAATGCAGAAAGTGAAAGGCAGAAAAGCGTGGAGGAATTCTACCGGCTGAACCACATTAACCAAACGTACGATTTTGTGAAGAAGATGAGAGAGGAGTATAGCAAGTTGAATAGAGTGGAAATGAGCATATGGGAATGTTGTGAGCTCCTGAATGAAGTTGTGGATGACAGTGACCCTGATTTGGACGAACCACAGATTGAGCACTTGTTGCAAACAGCAGAAGCAGTTAGAAAAGACTATCCCAATGAAGATTGGCTGCACTTGACTGCTCTTATTCATGACCTTGGAAAAGTGCTTCTGCTTCCTAAGTTTGGAGGGCTTCCTCAATGGGCTGTGGTTGGAGACACGCATCCTCTTGGGTGTGCTTTTGATGAGGCCATTGTTCACCACAAGTACTTCAAGGAAAATCCAGACCACAACAACCCTTCATATAATTCCAAGTACGGAATTTACTCCCATGGATGTGGACTTGAAAATGTGATGATGTCATGGGGTCATGATGACTACATGTACTTGGTGGCCAAGGAAAATGGAAGCACTTTGCCTCAGGCTGGATTGTTCATCATTAGGTATCACTCTTTTTATCCTCTGCACAAATCTGGGGCATATGAACACCTAATGAACAAGGAGGATGAAGAGAATTTGAAGTGGCTTCAAATATTCAACAAATATGACCTCTATAGCAAGAGCAAAGTTCGAATTGATGTTGAGAAAGTAAAGCCTTACTATTTATCTCTTATTGACAAGTACTTCCCAGAAAAGCTCAGATGGTGATCGGGGGAAATGATTCATATCATATAATATTTGGGAAAAATTATGAACCCTAATGTGTGCTCTGTTTCATACCTTCTTTAATTTGTCCTGTATGAATAAACAAACGTTTGGTTAAAATATGAAAAATAATATTTGTATTTTTGTGCTGTTGTGCATACACATACATACGTACTAATAAAGATTGGTTTTCTTCCATTTTTATCTGCACTAATCTATTTTTATTTTATTTTATATTTATCTAAAAAAAGAGGAAAGAATAAGATGATTGCACTTCCTAAACCCTAATTTTGACAAAGTGGGCCCCAAAGCCATATACGATGAAAAACACATGTTAATTGTATGAGTGTTGTTAAAGAAGCCTAAAATTAACTGAGTATACCGTATGATCTAAATACACTCTAATATTTAAATTAAAAATATATAATTAACTAAGTACACCCTATTTAACTACCAAAATACCCCTTGTACACCCTAACCGGTTGTATTGTATCTCTGGAAGCCCAGGAACTCCTAATTGAGAATCTTTGGTGTTTACCCACATATACAACTTTCCTTTATCTGCTATTAAACAGAACGCAGAGGCATTTAGTTTCAAATCGGGAATGCATGAAAGCATCAAGTATACTAGTTTGAACCATAGTACGAACGTCAGCCTAACCATGTTCTTGAATTATGCAACCAAGAATTATCGATGCTCTTACTCTGATCAGACGTCCTTTAAGTATTGAGTTTTTTTCCAGAACACCACCCACGCATAGCAAACCAAACGAAATCCTACATGTTAATACTTGTACTCAATTGGTCTAGGGCCACAAGTAGGTCATATGAATAGTTCTGTTTTACGGTGGTGAAGGCTGGGTCTTGGTATTTGATGGGAAGGTCAGCTTTTTTACAGATGCGGCGAAGCCAAGGAAGATGATGAGCAACTCTGTCATGAAAGTTACAAAACTTTTTTGGTTTTACAATTCAATTTAGGGTTGAATATGATGAGTCGGAACATATAAAAATTTCTCAATGAGTAGGGTGTACTTATTAAAATTACATTTGTTTCACAATTTAATATATCCATTTTGGTCATTTTATATTATGGTAAATTAGAAATTCAATAAATAGTTTGGTAATAGGGTGTATTCAATTAATTTTAAGATTCGTTTAACAATACCCTAATTGTATTCACTGGTTAATTGGTGCAACAACTAGCTCGTAGTCAAACTTATAGCACACGGATATAAGTCTTGACTACAAACTAATTTCTCTTTCCAAAGTTGCTATAAGAAAAGGCACTTCCTGTATATTTTAAAGCACCAATTTGCAATGTAATCATACTGTTGGGACAATGCTTGGGCTGACCAAATGCTAAAATAGGTCTGTGTTTCCTGTTGACAACTTGTATATCAAATTCTGTGGAAGTGAAAGACCGAGCATACCAGCATTCCTCTGCCATGACATCAGGCTTGAGTTTGGGTAAATGATAGTCAAAAGGGACGATTGTAGATTATCGACCAAGCAAGTTCGATTCAAAAGTAAACATTGTGATTGGTAATGCAGCTCTTTATGTTTCACTAGTGGGGATGACTATTTCAATGCTGTGGTAGCATAAAGATTTTGGGTTTGCCATTGAGGGAATAGAACAATTGTCGAAAGTGTACGATCATGGTAATTGTAACTTGTAAGTACATGGCAGGTGGCACAATTGTTGTGCCTGGGAAAAATATTAGAAGCTTTGTTGCTGGCACAATTATCAGATTGTGATAATTCTTCAAGAAGTACTTCAAATTAGTTCATGTGTTTCTATCCTATTTTATGTAAATCCTAGATAGTTATGTCTATGTTGATAAGGACTCGTACACATTTATATTGTATCCATTGTTACGGGATGAATATCAATGAATCAATATTCTACGTAAGTACTGGTTGATTTGACAATCTTATAAAGACCTTTAAGGAACTCTAGTTTTCCAACGTGGGACTAATTTCAACTCAAACATGTTTGCAATGCCTTGCAAAAACCAACAATACCCCACATTTGAGTTAAAATTTGTATTCAAACACCTAACATACCCCACATTTGAATGGAAATTTAAATGCAAATGATGCCTAGATCACCTCAGAGATAGTAGAAATGATATGCATAAGGAGAAGTGTCTTTTGGACTTGAACTTACCTTAGTGAAAATATATCGAGTCTACTTGGTGACGCAATGGATATAATGAACTTGAACTGTTCACCCCTATTAGTAAACCGAGACAATACATTTCACACATATCAAATCTGACACACATCAATTCATACGTTTGTGTTCATTTTGGTCTTGAACAAATCCCAGTTTTCCCATGAGCTTTAGAGAGTTTTAGCCATATTAACTCTCAAAAATGCGACCCCACATTTACTCCTACATAGGTGACATTAATTGAGAATAGTTTGTCATATTTCTATTGATAACAAGATTAAATTCATAAGTATACCCTCAATCATCAACAGACAACACACACGTATCATAGAAATGGGCATTATGTATGTTCAATACTTTGAATCATCCCCAACTAGTTTGCCTATTGAACTTAGACCATGGGATCTCCAATCAACTAGGTTAGGTTTCCGCCTGGTTTGATTCATTGAATTGGCATGACTCCCATTCCCCTTGATGCATACAGTGTTTGATCTCTTGGTAGGCCTTTTGTCAAAGGATCTGCTATATTTTCCTTTGACTTTACATAATCAATGGATATTACACACCTTGTTTTGGTGCTTGTTTAAGTCCATATAATGACTTCCCAAGCTTACACATCTTCCTTTCTTATCCTTGAATCACAAACCCCTCAGATTGTTATATGTATATTTCTTCATATAATTCTCCATTCAGATTTTTACATCCATTTAGTGTATATCCAAATTGTAAACAACTGCAATTGCTATTAGCATCCTAATAGATGTAATATGTGAAACTGGAGAATAAGTGTCGAAATAATCCAACCCCTCTTTTTGGCGGTATCCCTTAGCCACTAAATGTGCCTTATACTTGTCAATGGTGCCATCAGCTTTTAGCTTCTTTTTGAAAATCCATTTGCGTCCAATGGTTTATTACCAAGAGGTAAATCAACTAATTCCCATGTATTATGTTGCATAATGGACTCTACTTCACTTTTTATTGCTTCCTTCCGAAAAGGAGCCTCAAGTGAAGTTATGGCTTCATGATAAGTTCGTGGTTCACTTTTAGACAAGAAAGTAAGAAAATATGGCCCAAAGTTCTTTGATACTTTTGTTCTTGTTCCTCTTCTTGGTTCAGAATCTATTTCTTGAACTCTTGAGGAAGAGACTTCATCATGACTTTGATCATGTGACCGCTTTATAGTTGAACCAGATTTATTTTCTTCGTAAGGATATATTTCCTCAAAGAATTCTACATTAACTGATTCAATAATAATGTTAACATGTATGTCCAGAATTTCAGATTTCATTACTAGAAATCTATAAGCAGCACTATTGTTCGCATATTCAATGAATACACAATCAATAGTCTTTGGTCCAAGTTTAGTTACCTTTGATAAAGGAACTTGTACTTTTGCTAGACAACCCCATACTTTCAGTGTCTTATAAGTGGGTATTCTTTCTTTCCATATTTCATAAGGAGACTTATTAGTCTTCTTATGTGAGATTTTATTTAAAACTCTATTTGCAGTAAGTAATGCTTCACTCCACATGTTGTGTGGAAGCCCTGAGCTATTTAACATGGAATTAATCCTATCTTTAAAAGTTTTATTTTTCCTTTCTACAACACCATTTTGTTGTGGTGTGTAAGAAGCTATTGTTTGATTTACAATTCCATGTGTAGTACGAAAGTCAGAGAATGCTTGAGATTCATACTCCCCACCTCTATCTGATCTAAGTACCTTGATTTTTCTCTCAAGTTGGTTCTCTACTTCAGCCATATATGTCTTAAACATATTCACAGCCTCATCTTTGCTATGAATCAAGTAAACATAGCAAAACTTACTGCAATCATCAATGAAGGAGATTTAATAATTCTTCCCTCCACGAGTTGGTGTAGACTTAAAGTCACAAAGATCACTATGAATTAGACCAAGTAATTCATTTGATCTTCCCAAAACTAACTTCAAAGTTTGTCTAGCAAATTTGGATTATGTACATGTTTCGCACTTATTATTGAAATCAATACTAAACTTTTAGAATTGTCCTAATTCTATGTAAAGAATGAAAATTAACAAGTCCTAATCTAGCATGTCATAAATTAGATGACTCAACAATATAAATAGAAGCCTTATTTATTTCAGTAATAGCATTAAAAGCTAATACATTGAGTTGGAAAATATCATCAGCCAAGTAGCCTTTTCCTGCAAACGTTCCCCCCTTAGTTAGGACAAACTTGTCAAACTCAAGTACAAGTTTGAAGCCCTTGTTACTTAACAATGGGCCTGACACAAGATTTTTCCTAATTTATGGAACATGCAGCACATTTTGCAGGGTTTCCAGAAGTGAATTTTACCACCACTTTGCCTTTTTCTTGAATTACAAAAGCAGAGACATTGCCCATATATGGCTTTTCTCCACCAAAAATCTGATGGTAATCAAAAAACATATTTCTGTCACCATAAATATGCTTGGTAGCACCTGTATCAATCCACCAATCTTTGTCATTCGAAACCATATTGGTTTATGAAACAACAGCAACAAAATCCTCAGTCACATTGGCCTAGTTGTTTGGCCTATGATTGTTGCCTTGATTGGTAGGATTATGGTCCATTCGGTGGCGGCATTCTTGTGCTTTATGGCCTAGTTTTCCACAAACCCAGCAAAAGCCCTTAATCTTCTTGAAATCCTTTGCCTTTAGTGCAAGGGCAGCATCTTGCTTGTTAAAATTCTTGCCCTTACTCTTCTTGGATCGACCCTTTGGTTTAAAGGCTTTTTCCTCAACGATATTGGCATTGGCTTCTAAGGCAGACACATCATTTTTGTCACCCTTCCTATGATCCTCTTCCACTCGTAGCTTGAGAATGAGATCTTTCATATTCATCTCTCTGCGCTTATGCTTGAGATCTTTCATATTCATTTCTCTAGTGATTCCAATAATTCCTTGGTTTTTTTACAGGCTGGATAAATATCATAAAGATTATCATCCAGACTGTTCAAGATATAGTTCATGCAACAAAATTCATAATACTTCCAAGCATTTGTGGCACTTAGAGATTTCTTTGGAATAGGATCCTCTTTTGCAACTGAAACTTCTTCTTTGATAACATTTGCCAAGTTCATTGTTGTTAAATAAAACAACATTTTTTGTTGCCATCGTTTGAAGTCCACTCCTTCGAACTTCTCTAGCTTTTCAGAGTGAGGATTCTTAGCCCCATACCCATTGACTCAATTAACATACACTAATTGTTGATCCATTTCTGTTTCAAGATTGTTGGATGAACATCAATCAGTATTACACTAATAACTTAATTTAACAATTAAATTAAACAATAAATACAATCACGGAATTAAACAATGCAGTAAAATAAAATCTAACTGGTTTTTTAGATAGAGGTTTGCAGTTTGCAATGTCCTTGAAACAAAATTTCACCCCTACTCAGTGCTTATAGTTCTGCAGGCGTCGACTCTAGCAGTAGGGCTTTGATTTATGGCGAAATTAGTGTGTTTCTCTCAAGCTATAAATAGAAATGATGACTTTGAATGATATCTACATTTTTTTTATGTGTTTCAACGGAACCAGGGCTCCTGTTTATATAGAGGGCTGATACTTGTTTAATCAGACAAACTTATTTGATTTTTAAATTTTAAAAAATAATTCAATCAATTAATTAATTAATTAATTAACTCGCAATTAATTTAATTAATCGGGTTTAATTTTAAATTACAGAGCCCAAGAGCTCCAATTAAATATATATTATTTATATATATAAATTAAGCATTGACCCAACTGATTAAGCATTGACCCAAAGGCCAAACCCACAAGCCACGCAATTGAGCCACTTGCATAGCCTAATCCAAACTATTCTATTTCCAAGAATAAGTCTTATAAAGACCTCCAACTCAAACATGTTTGCAATGCCTTGCAAAAACCAACATGTTATCCCCTACGACACAAGTGTCTTCTTATTCTTACCCAAATAGAAAGTGCAGAATGATGCTGAAGAAGTTTGAGGAGTAAGATAAGATTTTTTTTTTTTAAAAAAATGATTCATAACATATGTGTTTTTCCATGATCAGTATTAGATATGGCCCCATCAGTTTAAATAGTTTTCAATACATTTTGGATGAGCGGTGGGCTTTTACAAAACCCGTAGCTGAATGGCCTCATCGGTTTAGATAACGGTTTGTGGACAATAGCACACGTAGAAGTTGTTGTGGACAATCAAAAAGCTATAATGAAGGCTTAAAGTGAGGAGGTTATTTGAGGAGGTCAAATCTCACCATCAACAAATGTAAAGAAATCATGGGACTTAAATATTTTAAATATTTTGACGGTCGGATCGGTCTCCTCACTTTAACTCCTTACTTTAACTCCTCATTGTAGAAGCTCCCGTGAACAATAGCATTTGATAACAGTTTGTAGATAGTAGGATTAGATAACAGTTTCTATACACAAACCTTGTTGGTATTACTTAATTAATTTCCTCCCATATCTCATGTAATCAATTCAAATCAAAAGAGCCATTCCGCAAACCTTGTTGGAAATAAAAAGAAATTTCTATTTTGTTTGTCTTTTAGGTACCAGTGTTTACCTACACGCCAAGTCTTTATGAATTAGAGACTCATGTTCATAAATGTGAAGGCATGACAAGTAAAATAACTTCATGACCTGACGAGGGGCTCATCGGACCAATTTAGGATGAGGAATGCGCGACAATTAACATATGCTTGTTTTATTTGGGCACCCAAATTAACATATGTTTTATTTTCATTAGCTAAGATTGAAGAGCTTTTTTTTCTTTTTTGCTTTTTTAAATCAAAGGTTGAACAATTTTTAACCAAAGGTTTCTTGTTTTGATTATTCTTGAAATTGTTACCTAGTGAAAGTCATAGGAACTTAAAAACATTGTGAATTATGTTTAGCATAAAAACATAGAAACGGGGTTTGCAACAAATTGAATTTATTCTTTGTTTAGCAACAAAAAAAAAAAAACAAAAACAAGGTTACTTTTGAGATGAAATCCCTGCAAAATCTTTCAAACAACATTGTTCAGGAGTTCCAAAAAAGATAACAATCATGTGTCGAATATAACTTTTCAAAAGAAATAATATCAATTATAAATTTACTTTTGAGATGAAATCCCAACCAAAATGATATCACCTAACAAGAGTAAGAATACACCGACCTCTTTTTTCATACAAGAGGGCTTAAAGTTTAATAAACATACAAGGAAAGACAGACAAGTTGTCCATACATAATCATCAATCAAGATAATTCATATGATCAGCTGAAAAACAACGTTTACCTGGGAGACCATCCAAGACATTTAAAATGCTTAGCCACCTTGAAAGATTTGGATGCATACGATTTGCATTTCATTGCAAAATATAGATCAATATCAAGTTCTTGAGAAACTTCCCTTGTATGGTGAGCATAGTACATGTACAGAAATCCTGCACCAAGCACACAACCGATACCCGAAAGCCTAAAAAACTGAGATGAAAGCGAGAAGATCAGGAAAAGAGGAAAGGGGGAGGGGGATAAAGAGAGACCTAACAACAAGAACAATCAGGTCAACAAGACTTTCAATGCAGCGAACATAGTATATGCACAGAAATGTTGCACCATGCACATAACCGATATTTGATAGCCTCAAAAAGTGAGATGAAACTGAGAAGGTTGGGGAGAAAAATAAATAAAGAGGGAGCGAGAGAGAGAGAGAGAGAGCAGGATATGATGCTTAGAAATCAAATTGTCAAAAGGTCAAGAAATATGCCATGCACTACACCAATAGACGTTTCATCCTCATTACTATGTTGTTCATTGCTCTCCAAATAGACTCATGAGCTTAGGCTTGTCACTATTGGCGGCTATAAAAATTCAACTAGAGGTCCATGTAATATGTCTGATTGTGAGCTAAAAAATTATCTTATCTTCAACCGCATAATTTTGAATTTCGAGATTAGTTTTTGTTGTTTATAAGAATCTTACCTCATTTATGAGCAATGCTCTCCACTGGTGCTTAATTCTCATTTGCATTTTCTGAACGAACTCTTCACCAAGGCAGTGAACTGGTTGGCTCCTTTTTCTTCCTCATTGCTCAAGAAAGGAAGTAGAAATCAGAACCACAGAGAAGAATTGCTCAAGAATTACAAAAGGACAAGCTGCACTTTCAGATATGACACTTAATCCAGTTCTTCAAGTAATAATCAAAGGAAAGTTGAAGATTGGTTAGTGAAAGAGTTGAAGAGTTGAAATTCACCACATAGCATTCCAGAGCCTAAATATACAAATTTTCTTTGTGGAGGGACAGTTCTTCTATACCAGTAATGAGCATAATTGTACAAATTCACAGAGTGGGGAATTATACCAATTCAGCACTTTCTATACTAGTGATGAGCTTAATTGTACAGATTTTCTGAGCCTAATTCCATAGAAAGGGACAGCTCCATGGAAAGAGAACTAACGCACTGTAACAAAGATATTCAGAAATAAGTCTAAGTTTTACAGAGGTTGAAGGATGAAAGTCAACAACTTGTACTGATACTGAACAGTAAGAAGAACTAGCATCCTCGAAGGTGTTGGATGTTTGATTGATTGTAAACAGAGCATAGTCAAGAACGATATGCTGTTTACAATTTACATTGCAAATTGACTAAAGGTTAAAAAATATGCTATTAACTGCACCAACATGACATTTCTTGCTCATGCCTCTATAGTTCCTCTTTCAAACTATAATCGCTACAGAATCACCAAACAAATCATCCAATCTAGCTGAAACTACTAAACTAGATGATCCAAGACTCAAAAGTTGATCCTTCATGAATATTGTATCATGTTTGTCAAAATTATACCCCAGTTAACCAAAATAGAGATTTTTGCATTGCTTAGCTGTTTTTACTTGACCCAAAAAAACATGAAAGCCATGTGGGACACAATAACAAAATTGGACAAAAGGTACCAACCACAAATATTAGCCACAGATTAAAAAATTATGAGACAATAAGGAAGATAGCTCTTCTCTTCTCCTCCACAAGTAGAATGATGATATTAACCAACCAAATAATTAGAAATTAACGTACGCATAATCTAATTAAAAAATTTCAATTCCAAATATGAAGCATGAATTAATGAGGAAAAGAATATAAAAATGGACAGGCAGACAGAATAGCATGCGAAGAGAAAGCAAAAGAGAAAAACTTGCCTCAAATTTAGTATGCACAGAACCCCATTGAAGATTCATTCCATTGAAGAGATAACAACATACAATTCAATCCTTTATAAGAAAAACAGAACAATTAAATTCAATCAACTATATATAATGATTTACAGTGTAATCAATTAATGAATTGGTTTCAGAAGCAAGAAACCCAAAGAATCTCTATAACAAAACTAAAAGACCTTACTCCTTATATGTATGCAGTGCACTAACAGTCCTGGCTGATGCAAGAAGTACTTGAACAGGAAGGGGAGTTAAGCCGGAATGAGCAGAGCTTCATTGCATTCACTTCAGCAGCTTTCTTCTTGGGTCTGCAAATGTCGTTGAGTGGGAAGAGTGTGAAGTCAACAGTACCCTTCTCTGCCAAAACCCTTTCTAATTCTTGCATAGCCTTTTTTATAACTTGGACGGTGGAATCATGAGAAAAATCTGGCAAGAAAGCCCTTTTAGTCCTCCTCAGATTGGACCTTTTCTTCCTTGGTATCTGATGGAGTGGGATGGAATCATGAGAAGAGCATGGAAAGGAAGTTAGCATTGTCCTCCCCCTCCTCAGACTTGTTCTTTTCTTCTTCGGTATGCATATGCCACTGAAGGTGTTGGCTTTTTTCAACTCCATCAATTCATTGCTTGTAACTTGAAGCAACATATCCAAGGCAGATGATGATGATGATGATGAAACCCTAACCCTATTCGTTATCTTGATCGTGGCCTTGTCAGGAACCACATACCCATCAAACCCAAATCCCCGATGTGGTTTGCAGCGGCTTCTCACAGCCATGGACATGGCCTTCTCAACATCTTCTTCCTCCCAATTTTTGACAACAACTACAACCTCAGAGAGAAGATCCAAAGAATTTGAATTCGACCCAAACTGAAAATCACCTTCCATTTTCCCCTTCATTCCCAGAACCAAGTACAGAGAACACAACTCTTCAAATCACAGAAACAACAACTCAGAAAAGAAAGAAATAAATTGAGGAAAGTGAAAGGCGATCAATTGAAAATCGATCGATCAGAATGAGAGAGTGGGTGGGTGGATTTAGGGTTTCGCTGATTTTGAATTCGTTAGTGAACTCAAACGCAACTGGGTTTCACTTTCACAGAGAAAGAGAACGAAGAAAGTGAGAGAGTGAATGAGGAAATTGCAAATTGTGAAAAGAGAGAAGTTTGGAAATCAAATAATATTCGACTAAAGATCAGCGCTATTCAAATTTCAAATTTCGAACATGATTTGGGCATGTAATAATGGGCCTGAAGCAAGCAAATACCAAGATTTTCTGACAGTTGCGAGATCTAATGACGCGTTTGAGACTGTTTAACGCGGTTTCTTCAAGTCAAATGGTCAACCTGCTCGGCTCACCGGACATGCTCTTCTTTCTCTCTTTTCCCTAATTTGCCCCAAGTCGGATATTTGAAGAGAAAACCTTTTCAAAATTTAATGCTAATTATTTTTGCTTCCTAAGTTCCATTAATTACCTGTTGACATTACTTATTTAAGGTGATAATTGATTTTTTAAAAATTTGGGAAGCCCCTGTTTGGTAACTATAAGAAAATAACTTACTGTTAAAAATTACTGTAAGAGAAACCTATAAAGGAAAGCAGCTAATGAGGTGCTTTCATTTTCTGATTATGCATAAATCAGTTTCGAAGAGGCGCTAAGTTTAATGATTATGCGGGAATCATTTTTTGATTATGTCGGAATTAGTACCAAACTATACTTTTAACAAAGGGTCATGCTAAGGAGACCAACTTTAGATACCAACTTGTGTACAAACTCTCTAATAGAGGTGGAGCCCACCAATACAATGGGTCCCACGCTCTATTAGAGAGTTGGTACATAAGTTGGTATCTAAAGTTGGTCTCCCTAGCATTTTCCTTTAACAAAAAGTTTACCAAACGTCAATCTGCTTTCTCTCATAGCAAATCTAACAATGATTATTTTCATATAACAACAATGCCAAACTGACCTTTTTTTTCTTTAACAAAAAAAAAATAACAATGCTTCTTGTTCAAAATTAATCAATCATAGTTTGTTAGTAAAATATGTTGATATCTGACCAAGTAGATTTGGTATACTATAGCGAGAACGAACCCCTTACTTACTGAAGGAGGAGCAAGGAGAGCCACTAAAGACCTCGAAGCCGACTCGATAGGTCAAGATGATCAATTTCGGACAAACGTTCAGTCCCGAATTGCTAGGTGCATACCAACCGAACATATAAACGTATAAAATATGCATGTGTACTCTTCGGAATTTTTTTTACACATATGTTGAAAATCTCGGCCATTATATATAAATATTCAAATGTTGTATACGGAAAATTTCTTTAAAATATACAAATTTTATTATTTATAGTCATTTTTCAGTAATATGTGAAAAATACGAATAAAATATGCAAATAATATGTGTATCATTGCAAAATATTTGGGAAAAAAACATGTATTAATTATGAAGAATTCATACATACGTATGATACGAGAATAATATATTTGCTTTAAACAAACGCGTACTTTTATCTAGTTTTAAGAAATGTACGGAAAACATAAATATTTTTCCAAAGTACAATATGAAAATGTGCTAAGATGGGGGTGTTATTCAATTTTGAAAGCATGACATGTGAAGTTTTATTTTTATTATTATTGAAAACACTTCTATTAACGAAAATGGGCAAAGAGGAAAATACTTTAAATAATCCTGAAAATTGGGTCATTGAGTTGAGTCATCAGTAAAATGTGTGTACTATTTTCTTTCTAGAAAAATCTTTTTATTATCTAAGTATGAGTTGTATTCCCATGTTTCCAATTGTGTTAATTTAAGTCAGTTGAAATCGCTTAAAATGTTGTACTATTTTATGTCCCTTTGCACCCTAGTTTGGTCTCCCTCCCTGTTTATTAGAGTAATTTAGAATATCGCTTTGTCAACAACAAAAAATTGTAATAGAATTCTTTGTAGCTATAAAGAGGTCTACTTTTATATTATTATTATTTAGGGTTAAATACTCTTTTGGTCACTGAGTTTTATATGAAATTTTAATTTGGTCACTAAAAAAAACATTAGCCAAATTGGTCACTGTATTAACCAAAGTCTACAATTTATAGACTTGCTGTTAAGTTTCTGTTAAGTTTTTGGATTCAATATACATTTTTGTTCACTAGGTTTTACACAATATTTCAATTTGATCATTGATAATTTTTTTTAGCTAAAATCGAAGCAAATGCGAAGCTCTTCCACAAGCTAATTGTAGGCTAAAAATTTATGGTTGGTGTAGTATAAATTAAGGGAGCGGATCCATTGTCCCCAAATTGGTGTCCCCTCAATGTCCCTTCTCTAATTTGCTGACACGTGTCAACTAATATAACAGGGAGTAAACTCCGTTAACTTTTTTATTTGACAATTTTAAAAATTAAAAACTACCCAAATAACTCAGTAGCCAGCGAGCGTCGTCTTCCTTGCAAAACCCAGCGAACGTCGTCTTCCGTGCTATACTATTTATTAATGATGATTTTTTTTTTAAATAAAAAAAACAGTAAAACCTCCAGGCAATACTATTTTTAAAAGGAATTAGACAAAAATCGAGTATAGCCGCACGGCTATACCATTTAATAAAAAATAAAACAAAGCAGTTAAAAAGAATTTTAAAAAATTGAGTATAGCTGTGCGGCAATACTATTTTTAATATAAAAAAGAGGAAACCCCAGCTATTTGTCGCCACGTGTCAACACAGTTTTTTGTTTAAATAAATTAAAAACACAGAGTATAGCCATGCGGCAATACAATTTTTTTTTAAAGGATGAACTCTGTCCCTAATGTGCCCGGCTATACAGTTTTTAATCGCATAGCCCCCCGGCTATACTTTTTTAATAAAAAAATTCGTTGTATAACCGGGTGGCTATACTTTTTAAATACATTGTGTTTAAAAGGTGCTATTCCCTTTCATACAAAAAATAAAAAAATAAAAAAATAAAAAAGGACCCTCATAGTTGCATTAGTTTGTCCCTTATAAATATTAATTTGCTAGTTTCAACATATCCAAAGTAGATATTAATCTTCCACTATATGATATTTTCATGTAATTTTTATAACATATGTTATTCTTATTCAATAATATATGAGAATTATTTGTATAATACGCGAATTTTGTGCGTCTTACTAAAATTTTTGAAACAATACGTGTATAAAATATTAAAAATACATACGTACAAGCAAGGATTAAAATATCGGCCGTGCAGATAATATATGGCCTCCAATTTGCGGATATTTTGAGGGATATATCGTTATCGTTTTAGGTATCGAGGAAAAATCAACAAAAAGGACAAATATAGGCATCGAAACACATAATTTTAGTGTAAAACTTTCATAGATATTATGTACATTATCAATGAATGTATTGAACAAATAAAACTCAAAATTTACTAATAATAAGATATACATTGATGAAATATAAGTGGTATGTAATGCGCAATAATGAAAAGTTTGAAAATAAAATTTTGATTAGAATGAATAAACCATGCATAAATCCATAGTTTGTTTAAATATTGGATTACAATTTAGATAAGTGTCCACCTACATTAATGAAGAGCTTATATGAGGTTCAAACAATGAGGAACAACCATCCAGATTCATACAATAGTCATACCAATTCATGTAACTCGAGCAGTTTGTAAGCCATGTTAGAACATGGTGCACATAAGTCTCTCTCGAGCTCCCTACTGTCCTCCCATATATAGGATAGTTAGGATTAACCCAACTATAGTATGTCCATAATCTGTTTCATCATCTTGAGCTCTATAACTAGTTCCACTATAATCAGACATGACATAACCATAGCCATAATAAGATTCATTTGAGTTAGTAGTAGGTCTATTTCCTTCATAGATCCAAAATTGATCGCCATGTCCTCTTCAGATGGATTGGAGGTATGTAGGCAGTGGACTTTGCATAGATTCTTCATATTAATAAATTATAGGGTTCTGGGCAAGGATTATCAATTTTTGGGTTTCAATTTGCTTCAATTGCCTTCAAAACTTCTGAATTTTGTTTGGGTTCTATTATGGGTATCAGAAAATATTGGGGATATCAACAAAATATCGAGAATATCGCACTTATCGGGGGATATATCGTCGATACCGGGGAAGATATGACCTTACCTCCCAGTATCGGTGTCGATAGTTGAAAATACCGATATATTGACAGATATATTGGTGTATCGGCCGATATTTCAATCCTTGCGTACAAGTACAATAAGATTGTATGATTACTTTTTAAAAAACTTGAGACGTGTATAGAACACGAATGTATTATTGAAAAATACATACGTATGTACACATATATATGTGTGTGTGTGTGTGTGTGTGTGTGTGTGTGTGTGTGTGTGTAAAAGACCGTACACGCTCGTCTATATTATTTATTAATGATAATTTAAGAATAAATAAATAAATAAAACCTCCTGACTATACTATTTTAAAAAGAAATTAGACAAAAATCGAGTATAGCCGAACGGCTATACGAAAACAGAGCAGTTTAAAAGAATTTTTTTTTAAACGCAAATAGCCGTGCGGCTATACTAGTTTTAATAAATAAATAAAAAAGGAAACCCCAGCTTTTTGTCGCCACGTGTCAACACAGGTTTAATTTTTAAAAAATTAAAAACACGGAGTGTCGTCGTGCAGCTATACTATTTTTTTCTAAAAAAGGATGACCCTCTTTCGCTAATGTGCCACGTGTCCAAAAATAGTATAGCCGCCCGGCTATACTGTTTTTAATAAAAAAATTCGTTGTATAGCCGCCCGGCTATACGTTTTAAATACATTGTGCTTAGACGGGGCTATTCCATTTAGTACAAAAATAAAAAATAAAAAAGGACTCTCCGAGTTGCATTAGTTTGTCCCTAATAAATATTAATTTGCTAGTTTCAACGTATCCAAAGTAGATATTAATCTTCAACTATATGATATTTTCATGTAACTTTTATAACATATGTTATTCTTATTCAATAATATGTGAGAATTATTTGTATAATACGCGAATTTTCTGCGTCTTACTGAAAATTTTGAAAACAATACGTGTATAAAACATTACAAATACGTACGTACAAGTACAATACGACTATTATATGTTTGATTTTGAAAAAATGTGAGACGTGTATAGAACACGAATGTATTATTGAAAAATACATACGTACGTACATATATATATGTGTGTGTGTGTGTAAAAGACCATAGCTACTCATCTATACTATTTATTAATGATAATTTTTTAAAATAAAATAAAGTAAAACCTCCAGGCTATACTATTTTTAAAAGAAATTATACAAAAATGGAGTATAGCCGATCGGCTATACGATTTACTAAAGAATAAAACAGAACAGTTAAAAAGAATTTTAAAAAAAATGCGAATAGCCGGTCGGCTATACTAGTTTTAATATAAAAAAAGAGGAAACCCCAGCTTTTTGTCGCCACGTGTCAACACAGTTATAATTTTTTTTAAAATTAAAAACACGGAGTATAGCCGTGCGGCCGTAATGTTTTTAGAAGAGGATGACCCTCTTTCGCTAATGCGCCATGTGTCAAAAATAGTATAGCCGTCGGGCTATACTTTTTTAATTAAAAAAAATTCGTTGTATAGCCGTTCGGCTATACTGTTTAAATACATTGTGTTTAAAAGGGGCTATTCCCCTTAGTACAAAAATAAATAAAAAATAAAAAAGGACCCTCCTAGTAGTATTAGTTTGTCTTTTATAAATATTAATTTGCTAGTTTCAATATATCCAAGTGTAATATCTTCCACTATATCATATTTTCATGTAATTTTTATAACATATGTTATTCTTATTCAAGAATATGTGAGAATTATTTGTATAATAAACAAATTTTGTGCGTCTTATTGAAAATTTTGAACACAATACGTGTATAAAACATTACAAATATGTATGTACAAGTACAATACGACTATTGTATATTTGCTTTTTTAAAAACGTGAGATGTGTGTGTGTGTGTGTGTGTGTGTGTGTGGGAGAAAGACCATAACCGCTCGTCTATACTATTTATTAATGATAATTTTTATAAAATAAATAAAATAAAACCTCCCGGCTATAGTATTTTTAAAAGAAATTAGACAAAAATCAAGTATAGCCGCACGGCGATACTATTTACTAAAGACTAAAACAGAGCGGTTAGAAAGAGTTTTAAAAAAATCATAATAGCCGTGCGGCGGTAATGTCTTTTAAAGAAAAGGATGACCCTCTTTCTCTAATGAGCCACGTGTCCAAAAATAGTATCGCCGCCCGGCTATACTGTTTTTAATAAAAAAATTCGTTGTATAGCCGCCCGGCTATACGTTTTAAATACATTGTGTTTAGACGGGGCTATTCCATTTAGTACAAAAATAAAAAATAAAAAATAAAAAAGGACTCTCTGAGTTGCATTAGTTTGTCCCTTATAAATATTAATTTGCTAGTTTCAACATACCCAAAGTAGATATTAATCTTCCACTATATGATATTTTCATGTAACTTTTATAACATATGTTATTCTTATTCAATAATATGTGAGAATTATTTGTATAATACGCGAATTTTGTGCGTCTTACTGAAAATTTTGAAAACAATATGTGTATAAAACATTACAAATACGTACGTACAAGTACAATACGACTATTGTATGTTTGATTTTTAAAAAATGTGAGACGTGTATAGAACACGAATGTATTATTGAAAAATACATACGTACGTACATATATATATGTGTATGTGTGTGTGTATGTATGTAAATGACCATAGCCGTTCGTCTATACCATTTATTAAAGACAATTTTTTTTTAAAAAAAGTAAAACCTCCCGGCTATACTATTTTAAAAGGAAATTAGACAAAAATCGAGTATAACCGGATGGCTATACTATTTACTAAAGAATAAAACAGAGCAGTTAAAAGAATTTTTAAAAAATGAGTATAGCTGAAAAAATAGGAAACCCCAACTATTTGTCATCACGTGTCAACACAGCTTTATTTTTTTTTAAATGAAAAACACGGGGTATTGCTGTGCGGCTGTACTATTTTATGTATAAAAAAAAGGATGACCCTCTTTCGCTAATGCGCCATGTGTAAAAAATAGTATAGCCGCCCGGCTATACTGTTTTTAATATAGAAAATTAGTAAATAGCCGCCCGACTATATGTTTTAAATACATTGTGTTTAAAAGGGGCTATTCCCATTAGTACAAAAAGGAAAAAAAAATTAAAAAGGACCCCCTAGTTGCATTAGTTTGTCCCTTATAAATATTAATTTGCTAGTTTCAACGTATCGAAAGTAGATATTAATATTCCACTATATGATATTTTCATGTAATTTTTATAACATATGTTATTTTTATTCAATAATATGTGAGAATTATTTGTATAATACGCGAATTTTGTGTATCTTATTGAAATTTTTGAAAACAATACGTCTATAAAACATTACAAATACATACATACAAGTACAATACCACTATTGTATGTTTGCGTTTTTAAAAATGTGAGACGTGTATAGAACATGAATGTATTATTGAAAAATGCATACGTACGTACATATATATGTGTGTATGTGTGTAAAAGACCATAGCCACTCATCTACACCATTTATTAAGGACAATTTTTTTTTTTAAAAAAAAAAAGTAAAACCTCCCGGCTATACTATTTTTAAAAGAAATTAGACAAAAATCAGGTTTAGCCGCACGGCTATACTATTCACTGACCAATAAAACGAAGCAGTTAAAAAGAAATTTAAAAAAATGAGTACAGCCGTGCGGCTATACTATTTTTAATACGAAAAAAGAGGAAACCCCGGCTATTTGTCGCCACGTGTCAACACAGTTTTATTTTTTTTAAAATGAAAAAAACACGGAGTATAGCCAGACGGCTGTACTATTTTTTATTTTAAAAAAGGAGAACCTTTTCGCTAAGGCGCCAAGTGTCAAAAAATAGTATTCCGATTTCATAAAAAAATAAAAAAATAAAAAATAAAAAAGGACCCTTCTAGTTGCATTAGTTTGTCCCTTATAAATATTAATTTGCTAGTTTCAACATATCCAAAGTAGATATTAATCTTCCACTATATGATATTTTCATGTAATTTTTATAACATATGTTATGCTTATTCAATAATATGTGAGAATTATTTGTATAATACGCGAATTTTGTGCATCTTATTGAAAATTTTGAAAACAATACATGTATAAAACATTACAAATACGTATGTACAAGTACAATACGACTATTGTATGTTTACTTTTTTTAAAACGTGAGGCGTATATAGAACACAAATGTATTATTGAAAAATACGTACATACGTACATATATATATGTGTGTGTGTGTGTGTAAAAGACCATAGCTGCTCGTCTATACTATTTATTAATGATAATTTTTTAAAATAAAATAAAGCAAAACCTCTAGGCTATACTATTTTTAAAAGAAATTATACAAAAATGGAGTATAGCCGATCGGCTATACGATTTACTAAAGAATAAAACAGAACAGTTAAAAAGAATTTTAAAAAAATGAGAATAGCCGGTCGGCTATACTAGTTTTAATATAAAAAAAGAGGAAACCCCAGCTTTTTGTCGCCACGTATCAACACAGTTATACTTTTTTTTAAAATTAAAAATACGGAGTATAGCCGTGGGGCGGTAATGTTTTTTAGAACATGATGACCCTCTTTCGCTAATGCGCCATGTGTCAAAAATAGTATAGCCGTCCGGCTATACTTTTTTAATTAAAAAAATTCGTTGTATAGCCGGTCGGCTATACTGTTTAAATACATTGTGTTTAAAAGGGGCTATTCCCCTTGGTACAAAAAGAAATAAAAAATAAAAAAGGACCCTCGTAGTGGCATTAGTTTGTCTCTTATAAATATTAATTTGCTAGTTTTAATATATCCAAGTGTAATATCTTCCACTATATCATATTTTCATGTAAATTTTATAACATATGTTATTCTTATTCAAGAATATGTGAGAATTATTTGTATAATAAACGAATTTTGTGCGTCTTATCGAAAATTTTGAACACAATACGTGTATAAAACATTACAAATACGTATGTACAAGTACAATACGACTATTGTATGTTTGATTTTTTAAAAACGTGAGACGTGTATGGAACACGAATGTATTATTGAAAAATACATACGTACGTACATATATATGTGTTTGTGTGTGTGTGTGTGTGTGGGAGAAAGACCATAGCCGCTTGTCTATACTATTTATTAATGATAATTTTTATAAAATAAATAAAATAAAACCTCCCGGCTATACTATTTTTAAAAGAAATTAGACAAAAATCAATATAGCCGAACGGCTATACTATTTACTAAAGACTAAAACAGAGCGGTTAGAAAGAATTTTTTTAAAATGATAATAGCCGTGCGGCTATACTAGAAAAGAAGAACACGGAGTATAGCCGTGCGGCTGTAAGTATTTGTTTTTTAAAGGATGACCCTGTTTTTTTTTTTTTTTTTGGTTTTAACCCCGGGGGGGCCCGGGATGGGCTCCAACTATGGATGGCACCTTTAAGCCTTAACCACAACCCAGACTAATCCCCGTGCAAACCGGGTCGGCCCGTAAGGAGTAATGCGCCACGTGGTATAGGCGCCCGGCTATACTGTTTTTAATAAAAAAAAATTCGTTGTATAGCCGCCCCTTTTGTACAAAAATAAAAAATAAAAAAGGACCCTCCTAGTTGCTTTAGTTTGTCCCTTATAAATATTAATTTGCTAGTTTCAACATATCCAAAGTAGATATTAAACTTCCACTATATGATATTTTCATGTAATTTTTATAACATATGTTATTCTTATTCAATAATATGTGAGAATTATTTATATAATACGTGAATTTTTTGCGTCTTACTGAAAATTTTGAAAACAATACGTGTATAAAACATTACAAATACGTATGTACAAGTACAATACGACTATTGTATGTTTGCTTTTTTAAAAACGTGGGACGTGTATAAAACACGAATGTATTATTGAAAAATACGTATGTACATACATATATATATATATATGTGTATATGTAAAAGACCATAGCCGCTCGTCTATACTATTTATTAAAGATAATTTTTAAATAAAAAAAAAAGTAAGGCTATACTATTTTTAAATTAAATAATTAATTATTTAACTAATCGATTTTAATTTAAATCATAGAGCCCAAGAGCCCTAAGGCCCAAGGCCTATCTCTTGATGAATTAAATACATTAATTAACCAATAGCCCAACTAATTAGGCATTTAACCAAAGATTATATTCACAAGCCACTCAATTGGGCCACTTGTATAGCCAATACAAACTATTCTATGTCCATGAGTAAGTCTTATAAAGACCTCCAAGGAACTCTAATGTTCCAATGTGGGAGCTCAAACATGTTTGCAATACCTTGGAAAACCAACAAACCTATTATGTTTCTGCACACATTATTTGTCGTAGAGAATTGTATGCTGAGTTGGAGTGTTCTTGGTAATTGCTTCACTTTTGAAACAACACTTTACATGAAGAATACTACCACCTCTCTTACTACTATACTCATACTTTCTAGGTACTAGCAGTCTTTCCATTTACTATAATCTAATACCATACTTTTTCTAAAGAGTCTTTTTTAATTTTGGGATCAGATAATGTGTCTGATCTCTAAATGTACATTTTGTGGATCTTATTAGTTAATAAAGAGGACAATCTATAGCTCTAGTTGTATAAATAGGCACTCTCTGATATGTCATTGTAATACTCTTAACTTAAGTGATGTGAGAGTGCCAATCATCTTAAAAGTCATACACAAGTTAACTTACTTTTCCTGTAATGTGCAGGAAGGATGCAAGGGCTTACTTTATATGGTGCTTCATTCGCATGTTGTCCTAGATTTGTGTGAACAGTTTGAACAAGAGATAAGTTTTGAACAGGTTGAAGGGGACTTTGACTCATTTAGAGGTAAATGGGTTTTTGAGCAGCTAGGAAGTCATCACACACTGTTAAAGTACTATGTGGAATCGAAAATGCGCAAGGATACTTTTCTTTTTGAAGCCATCATGGAAGAGGTTTGTGTTATTTGTGCAATCATTAACCATCTCTTTCTATATTAGGAGGGAGGAGAACTGGGTTTTGCAAGCGTTTGAGAGTTGATGGTGGACAAGATGCAGAGATTATGAGGGAGGAGAGTGGGTATGGCTGGGTTTTGCAAGGAAGACAACGCTTGCTGGTTGCAATTGGAGAAGAGGAGAAGACTCTCACGGAGAAGAAGACGCTCGCTGGGTTTAGCAAGGAAGACGACGCTCGTTGGGTTTAGCAAGGAAGCATTCGCTGGGTTTTGTAAGGAAGACGACTCACTAGCTGTTGGGTTATTTGGGCAGTTTTTAATTTTTTTTTAATTTTTAAAATTGTCAAATAAAAAAGTTAACGGAGTTAACTCCCTGTTATGTTAGTTGACACGTGTCAGTAAATTAGAGAGGGGACATGGAAGGGACACCAATTTGGGGATAGCGGATCCGCTCCCATTAATTAAGGCTAAAAAAAGGAATCATATCATGACAAAAATAAGTTTAAAATTAAAGCTTCCATGATCTTTTCAAAAAAGCTCACATCATTTGAAAAAAAAAAAAGCTCATATCATAATCCCAAATTCACAAAAATGCAAAATACCAACAAATAACGTTTCACATTTACATGATTTTTGGCTAATAAATTTTTTTTAGTGACCAAATTGAAATTTTGTGCAAAATCCAGTGACAAAAAAGGTACCCAACAACTTAACGGAAACTAACTGCAAGTCTGTAAATTGTAAACTTTTGATAATACAGTGACCAATTTGGCAAAATTTATTTCCTAGTGACCAATTTGAAATTTTGTTTAAAACCCAATAACCAATTTAACCTATTATTTAAGAGAACTTCCTTTATCAATCAACGAGAATAACAATTCAATTATATTATTTTTTAATTAAACACGGAATTATTTTGATTGAATATTTAAGAAATACATTAGGGGGCATGGAGCCTAACCCCAAATAATCGAATCAAAATTAAGGGAGTGGTGAATAAACAATTTGCACCTCACCAAACACATGAAAAAGCATTAAGTAATCCATGTCTAGCAATTGGCTTGTCCCAACGAATTGAAAAACAGAACCAGAGTGTTGTTGCAGGAGACTTCTGATATCTTCAAGTATCCCCCCAGCACTATATTATGTCTTTGGAAGCTCGATAAGCAGTGGATTTTTTATTTTTTTATTTTTATTTTTTAAATCTTTGTGGAGTTTCAAAACTGCAGAAGAAATAATCCAAACCCTTTTGTATTTCTGTTACGTGCCATAGCTCGAGTAACTGGACGAATAACCAAGGGAGATTGATCTGGCGCTAAAGTGTTCTTCTTCCCTCTTCCTATCTTGAAACTAATGATTTAGAGTCAAACAGAGAAGTGGAACCCAAATAACCTCCAAGTTAGGCAAGCTAACAATATGGGATAATATATAATAATCCATTAATGAAAGCCACTGAAATTTATTATACAAACAAGGACTCTAACTGAAAGTATAAAAATAGGAAAACACTGCAAAATATTCAGGGAAAAAACATGTATTAATTGTGAAGAGTTCATACATATGTATGATACGAGAATAGTACAATAGATAAAATTTCCTTTTTATAGTACTATAGTTTTTCTGTGACTGGGTCCAAACTCCGGAATGAAATCGAACAATTTGTTCTGATTGACTATGAGATTTTTCTGTTTAAGAATACCTTCGTAATCAATCAGAGGCATCAGTTTCAACAATTTTGAATGAGTTGTCTGCGGGAATGCCAAGACAAGGTAATGTTTTGACATATAGTTTGATTTTCTGAACTATCTCTATATGACTAGGAGACCAAGGAGGAGGATTGCTAAGTCTATCAAACAAGGTTTTGCATTGCTTTCTTAAGTTTTGATAGAAATCAGCTACATAATTAAGAGATCCTAAGAATCTTTGGAGCTGACTCTTGTCAAGAATTTCGTTTGGAAATTTATCAGTAAATTGAATAACTCGATGGATATTAAATTTGAGAAACCTAACATTCATTTGGAACAACTTAATCTTAGTGGCGAAACTAAGCCATTACTCTTTACTATTTGAAGGAATTTATTTAAAGGGTATACTAGTGATTTACCCCCTGAACTTGTACATAACTTTCGATTTACTCCCTATCCTTTTTTTTAGAAAATTAAGTGTATGAACTTTTTTTTTCTCCAAATTCCCCCCTACCGTCTAAATCATCAACATTTCATCCAATTTTTAGTTAAATCATTAAAAATAAATTTATTTTTTTAGAAAAAATTAAAGAAAAAGGAACAAAACAAAAACCTATCCTACCCACAAACCCCCCCTCCCCTCTCTCTTTTTCTTCCCCAACAT
>NW_007362504.1:247446-264237 GCF_000346735.1 Prunus mume
TCAACCCAAGACTAATTCGCAGCCCATCCCCCCTCCCCACCGTCGCTGCCTCCCTCTTCGCAACACACCCCCAAACCCACGACCACCTCTTTACCCATTGCAGCCTTCCTCTCTCTCTCTCTCAACAACTCACCCACAACCATCACACACACACTCTCTCTCTCTTCCCCCAAACCCCAGGTCCATCCCTGACACCCACAAAATCACCCACCTCGCCACAACCCATCTGCCCCTTGTGCGATTTTTGATGGTTCAAATAAGTGCATATGGATTTTTTTGGTTCAAATATATGGTGGAGGTTTTGGTGTTGGTGTATGGGATGTGTTCGATTTTGGGGAAGAAGGGGGTTGGTATGAGGCTTATAGGAAGTGGGGTTGGTAAGCAAAAATTCATAGGCTAATAGGAAGTTTGAGGATGACATTTTCTCAACTCTTTTTTTTTTTTTTTTAAATCGAAAATTAGGTACAAGTTCAGGGGGTAAATCACTAGTATACCCTCTTTTAAATGCTTCCAATATTGTTCAATTGACTTGGAGAAGATGAGAACACCATCAATATATACTATAGAAAATTCACTGAATTGATTGAAGATTTCATTCATTATATTATGAAATTCACTAGGTAGTATAGCATATGTAAGTGCAAGGTCGATCCTAAGTGGATTGATGATAGATTGATTCAATTCGATTATAGATTGATTCAGTTCGATTCCTTGTACAAAATAGAAATGGGGTGTTTTGATTAGGTAAGGAAAATAGGAACTAAACTTAAACGACGAAAGTAAACAAGTAAATGAAAGACAATCTAAAAGAATCAAGTTAACAAGTTATATTCAGATTCACAGATTGATTCTAGCTAAAGTATGATTAAGCCATGATGTTTGGTCCTAACCTTGTATGCCTAATTCCCTAATTAGATAATTTGTTGTCGAACCTAACTTAAGCATTAGAAATCCATTAAGCATAGAAGAATGTTTTAAATAACCAAGCATGTATCTAATCCCTATTGTAGAAATCTCCATACATACTTTTCCTATTCATAGTTCAATTCAAATTAAGGCATATGGTGTCTACTCTTAATTCCAACCAAGATAGTTAACATACAAGTTTTAATGGTGATCAATCATTCAAACAAACATATTGATTTATAAGCATAATGAATAAGAACAAGAAACATAATTGAAACTTGAAAACTTAAGAATAAGAAATTACATGACAATGAAAAATAAAATACAACTAAGAAAAAAAAAACATAAAGGAAAATATAGCAAAAGAATTTTATTACAACAATTGAGAACTTAAAAGGAAAACTAAGAGAAAAACTAGAATAGTAGATGCCCTTGCATCCTTGCCTCTCGGCTCCCTAGGGTCTCTAACTCTAACTCTATTTGGTGCCCAAGTCTTCACCAAAATCTGCACACTCGTCGTTTCCCCATCCTCTCAGTGCTCCTCGTTCTAGCTCTGCGTTGTTCTGAACATAGAAGGCTAGACAAGACCAAGGAGATTTACTTTTACGTATTATTTTCTTATGAAGTAATTCTAAAATTTCCTTTTTACAGAATTCTATAATCTCTTGACTCATTTGAATGGTCTGGTTTTGGTGGGAATATTTTTCTCATTAAACTCCTTGATATATGGAAGATTGACTACATGTTGTTTTCTGTGCCAGAAGGCATTAGGAAGATCAAAACAGACGTCTTGTTTGATATTTTCTTCGAAATTCTTTATTTTTATTATTATGTAATTTTGTGTCAATTCAGCTGTGCCAAAATTGATTCAACTGCATCCTAGTATAGCATATGTAAGTGCAAGGTCTATCCCACGTGGATTGATGATAAATTGATTCAATTTGATTCCCCATACAAAATAGAAATCGGGTGTTTTGATTAGGTAAGGAAAATATGAACTAAACTTAAACGACTAAAGTAAACACGTACATGAAGTACACAAATCTAAACAATCATGTTAACAAGTTCAATTCATATTCACAAATTGATTCTAGCTAAAGTATGATTAAGCCATGGTATTTGGTCCTAACTTTGTATGCCTAATTCCCTAATTAGATCATTTGTCGTCGAACCTAAATTAAGCATTAGAAATCCATTAAGCATTGAAGAATGCTTTAAACAACCGAGCATGTATCTAATCCCTATTGTCGAATTCCATACATACTTTTCCTATTCATATTTCGATTCGAATTAAGGCATATGGTGTCTATTCTTAATTCCAACCAAGATAGCTAACATACAAGTTTTAATGGTGATCAATCATTCAAACAAACATATTAACTTATAAACATAATGAATAAGAATAAGAAACGTAATTGAAACTTAGAAACTAATCAAACTTGAAAACTTAAGAATAAGAAATTACATGACAATGAAAAATAAAATACAACTAAGAAAAAAAACATAAAGGAAAATATAGCAAAAGAATTTTATTACAACAATTGAGAACTTAAAAGGAAAACTAAGAGAAAAACTAGAATAGTAGATGCCCTTGGATCCGTGCCTCTCGGCTCCCCAGGGTCTCTAACTCTAACTCTATTTGGTGCCCAAGTCTTCACCAAAATCTGAAAACTCGTCTTTTCCCCATCCTCTTACTGAGTTCTCTATTTATAGAGAGCGAAGGGAGCCAATGCTCTTGCTTTTCTCTTTCTTCTGTACTGCTGCCAATCTTCACATGCTGACTGCTGTTCCCATGCCTACAAGCTCTTTCTTTGTTTTATTTTGTTTATTGCCAGTTGTTCTTCTTTAATTACTTTAGCTGCAGCCACATCTTCTGCTCATGTGTTGTTTGCTGTGCAATCATTCGGCCTTTGGTTGCTGCATGTAGGTTTCTTCTTTTGGCATGGTGTTGTTTGCTGTGCAATATTCTCCCTTTAAGACTTGTAATTCAGGTTTCCGTAGAAATTCAAACTTTATCTTTTTTCCCATGTGCTTAGAGGTAATATTATTCTACTATAAAGGGGTAGAGTAAGGTGATGAATGGTAAACCTAAACTGACTTCGTCTGTTATATCTTTTACTAGGACAAAAGATGTTTTGAAACAGACCTTATTTTAACACAGATGAGCTTTACGAATTTCATACTTCAGTTGAAGTGGTTTACTAGAAGCAGTTCCTAAGGATTCTTTTGACTTCTTCCCTTGTCTTAACTGATTCTTCATCAGACTGGTCTGACAATTTTATTTCATTAGGCTGATTAAATCTTGTTTTATTTCATAGTTTTCATTTTGTAGTTCATGACTTATTTGTTTTAAAGCTATAATTTCTCTTTTGACATTTTTTACTTCAAGCTGTAGATCTTGTTTTTGGAGGAGGGGTTTTTTCATGCTCTATTTCTCCCTCACTAATGACCTTTTTAAGTTTCTTTAAACACTCAGACTTTAATTCTGGGTTTTCAACTTTACTAATTAAGTCAATTAATAATTCTTCTTGTTCTTCTTGTTTTGTAAGAACATTTATCTTTATAACCTTCTGAACTTGTTACTGAAATTTCATTTTCATTTTCACTTGAGTCTGAGCTTCTTAAATCAAGAGCTTTAATTAACTGAGTCTTTTCTTCCTCAAATATTTTTAACTGTTTTATTGTATTTTTAACATTACATTCATGATGAGCATAATGACCAAATCTTTTACATCTCCGCACTCAATTTTTCGTTTATCAGTGTTTTTGCTGAATTTATTTTTCTTAAAATTTTTGAGTTTTTCGGACCCATTTTTCTTTTTGTTTTTATTATAAAATTTGTTATTGTTTTTAGTGTAATGTCTTTTTCTTCTGTAATGTCTAGTTTTACTAGTTTGACCATCATAGATTTTATTTTTTCTAAACGGGGGAATCGATGTTAGACCATATTGTTCACAAAAGTTTCCTAATTCATACTTAGTTGTTTTTCTATCTGACTGTACTTGTTTACTGATTATCATGTCGATACACAATTTCATTCCGACTTGGTCAATTGTTTTAGCTGAACTGTAGATTTGGGTTGTTGATATCCAAAATTAATCTTTATTGTACCGTCCAGGTATTGTTGGATATAATCTAGATTTTGTAGATTGTTCTGAATACATGTAGGTTGACTTGTTATTATCGTTTACTTGGGCTTAAATGGATAAAAACACATTCCAAAAGTGCAATATCACAAAGCAACAAACAAGAGATGTAAAAAATTTATACCACTTTTTACCGATTCCTCCCATTCCAACTTTCTGCTAACCCACTATATCATGCCTCTTCTTTTTCTTTTTCTTTTTCATGGCCTTCATCTGCAAAATACAACATCAATATTCCTTTTAGTAGCAAGAAATGTCAAAAATGAAAGAAAAAGAATTCATGTATTGAAATGTATAAATTATGTACCTCAAGTTGATCGTTAGGCATGATGGTTGCTTGCTGAAGAGAGAGAGAGAGAAAGAGAGAGTTTTGATCTGGAGGCAGTGGGGAAGTAGGGGTGGGGGGTGGTTGAATATATAAGATTGAAGTGCCTTGCAACTTGTTACTGTAGCATGATTGCGATGGGTGTCACATGTGAATCATGGTACATCTCTCATATATTTCTTTCACTTCGGCACGTAGGCATTCATAGAAATTAAAAACACCACATGTGATGCCTGCTTGCTTTGATTTAGTGAGATGGCAATTATGTTGGATTTTTTGGTTTTCCCAAACCATCACTCATGGCAGTACTGACCAAGTGCCCTCTGGAAAGGGTCATTGAAAAGTGGTTAGCCAAGAAAAAAGATAAGGAAATCTATTCAGTTCAGGTACATGTATTCAATTTATTTATGCAATTATTTCTGTTTTCAACCATGTACCATGGGCTCCTCCTCATTTACCACGTAAGTTTGGTGGGATGATAATTATATGGTCGCAAGCAAAGCAAGGACAACATTTGTTTTTTATTTTCTAGTATTTTTCAATTATGTTACTTGTAAGTCTTCTTTTCGAGATGTTAAAAAGAAGAAGAAAAAAATGAATTTATTTTATATTAATGTTTTTGGATGATATGATACCATACAAGTTACATTTATCTTCAAATTGAAATCGACATCCAATTCATGTTCTCTGTCATTTATTTTTATTATTAATAATAATATCAAATCAAATATATGTAGGAATAAATTAAGGCACAAAAAAGGTTGCAACACATGAAAAATCACTTGGACAAAACCTCATTCTCTCGTCGAAGCAAAAATGTGATTTGGAATCCATGGGCAGGGAAGGAAGGGAAAATGAAAATGAAAAAAAAATGCAACATTTGCAGCTCAAATGATTTCAATGGAATGTTGCAGATTATTTTTTTTCAATAGGAATTCTTTTTGTTTTCTTTAAGGTTTCACCAAAACCTTAGTTAAATATGCACGTATGCATGATTGCCATACTTTATAGATTTTGATAGGATTGAAAAAAGAAAAGAAAAAAAAGAAGTTATGCAGGGCATGTGATGATGTGATGTAATTGGAGTAAGAGAGAGAGAGAGTCAACTCGTGAAGTGGGGCAGCGAATCTATGGGAGATATTGGAGGGGCTTTTGCTATTTTTATTTAGGGGGTTTCACTAAAACACCCAAAATGGGGACTGAAATTATAAAAAAACCCAACACCCAAAACACTTTATAAACACACCCAAAATTCATCATTACACACACTCAAAACCCATTTATAAACACACCCAAAAAATATACATTTGTTGATTTTGGGTGTGTTTCTATGTTTAAATAGTGTTAGGGTTTTTTTATAAATACATGTCTAGGATTGGGTTTATTTATAAATTTGTATTTTATTTAAGCCTGGCTCAAGTCAAGAGGGAAAGTTTCAAGCAGTGTGTTGATGCGAAAAAGTGGTTTGGTATTTTTAGGCTCAATTTAATGATGTTTGGACTTTCGAAATGCTCTAGGCCTCAGTGGAGAGTGATCCTGTAAAATAAGAGTCAGCTCGGTAAGACCTAGGGTACCGGTGTGGTATTGGCTGAAGGTTCTTTGATACTTAAGTAAGTACGGATGTAGTAAGAGAATTGAACAGATCTAAGAGCAGTATACCGAAAGTTCAGATTACCTCCATTTGGGACTTGTGCCCTTTTTATAAACCTTGGGAGGTGTGCAAGTTGTGTAGAATTTCGTTGTGGGATTGTTGGCATTCATTGTAGATGCCCTACGTGTCTAGTGGGTGATTTGTGTTTTAACCACGTGGTTGGCAGGCTCCGGTGCCGAGGGCTTCCGTGCCGATGTCATATTTTGTCCACGCGTCTGACTCTTATTGGCCTCTGATTTTGGTATAAACACAGTGTAAGATCATCAAACCTTATATTTCTTGGAATGGACCGATTCAGGTTAAATTCTTGACATCAAGCACGTATTACTTTATAAGCATCTACACCAAAAACTGCATCGCAGAAATGAAGTTAAAAATAACATTTTATGTCAGTAAGGACGGTCCCTAGAAGGGACTAACCTAGGCTATAGCCCAGGTGAGTTTTTATTTTATCTAGTTCAATTCATTTATAAGTAGCTGAAATCATCGCTTAAAATGTGTGCATTATTTTCTTTCCAAAAAAATATGTTTATTATCTAAGTATGAATTGTATATTCCTTTGTTTCCAATTATGTTAATTTAATTCAGTTGAAATCGCTTAAAATGTTGTACTATTTTATGTCCCTTTGCAACCTAGGTCAATCTCCCACCCCATACATTAGAGTAGTTTAGAATATGTCTTTGTCAACAACGAAAGATTGTATTAAAATTCTTAGTAGATATAAAGAGGTCTACTTTTATGTTATTATTATTTAGGGTTAAATATTTTTTTGGTCACTGGGTTTTACATTAAATTTCAATTTAGTCATTAAGAAAAAAAATTAACCAAATTGGTCACTGTATTAACCAAAGTTTACAATTTCTAGACTTGCCGTTAAGTTTATGTTAAGTTTTGGATTCAATACACCTTTTTATTCACTGGGTTTTACACAAAATTTCAATTTCGTCATTGGGAATTTTTTATAGCTAAAATCCAAGCAAATGCTATGCTCTTTCACACGCTGCTGGTAGGCCAAAAATTTATGGTCGGTGTAGCATTAATTAAGGATAAAAGAAGGAATCATATCATGAAAAAAATATGTTAAAAAAAACTCATATCATTTGGGGGAAAAAAAAAAAAAAGAAGCTCATATCATAATCCCAAATTCACAAAAATTCAAAAGACCAAATAATAAAGTTTCGCATTTGCAATGTTTTTGGCTATTTTTTTTTTTTTTTTTTATACTGACCAAATTGAAATTTCAAGCAAAATCCAATGACGAAAAAGGTATTTGACTTAACAACTTAACGGAAACTAATTGCAAATCTATAAATTGTAAACTTTTGATAACACCTTGACTAGAGTTGTCAAATGGGCTGGGCCGGCCCATTGAAACTCGTGTTTTTAACGTATTCGTGTTAAACCAGGCCTGTCCATTTAATTTATCGAGTCGTACTGTGCTGGCCCATTTAGTAAAACTATTGATCCCAGACCTGGCCAAAATCTAAATCCACATTGAAATGGGCCAGACCGGACTCGGGTTGTGCCCGTGCTCGTGCTCGGACCGTACTCAGACCCAAGAGTTGAGAAAGAAATCAGAAATTGTTCATGTAAGTTGTGCACGAATAAAATCTGCTCTGAAGGCATAGCTGAAAAATTACTGTGAAGCTTAATGCGGCTATTAAACGATCAAGAAAACTGACGCTTTGATTGCACCGGCAATGGTCATTATTTTTTAAAAATCTCTCATAAGCAAAGAGTCAGAAAACATTGCAAGGTTGGTCTAAGATGGCAACGTCCAGGACGTGTTGAGGAAGTTGTGGCAAAAGGACCACACTCCATTAAATAAGCCAGTGAAGTTAACAGTGGCCAAAGTTTCACACTTGGCCAACTTGGATTGGAACCATATAAAAGAAATGGAACACGATCAAGACAATTTGGTTTTGGGATTTGGAAAGCTTGAGATTCCCTATGTTGGAGACTCACAAGAGGGGTCAACGCCCTCACCAGAAACATAGTAAGCTTTCAATTTTTACCCTATAGTAAGAACCAGGTGACAACAAAAGATGAACACTACCAAAATGGCTACTTAAAAACTGAAGAAAGAAAATTTATCAAGCATTATTAATAAACATAAATTTATCGATACATACAACAAAACTGTTTGAATTATTAATAAACATAAATTTATCAAGCAAAACTGTTTGAATTTTCATTTAAAGAGAGATAAAATGGCAGTCTGGATAACAAGAACGTGAATCATACCACATACGGCTTACATATGTCCTAGGATCAGATCAGAGTACAAGTCTGCGAACATGATCAGCTGGTTTATATGAAATAACTCTGAACAGAATTGGATACAGATTTTTCATTATTTCTTAAGAACCTCACATTTTGGACAACACAGCCTAGCCTAAAGAGACATTTTTTTGGTAGAGGGGGGAGGAAAGAAACATGCACTTGCAAAAACAACTGTTAAGAAATAAGAGGGCAATCAAAACTAGACCTGGCAAACGGGTCGTTTTAACAGGTTTCGGGTTGTGTTTATGTTAACCCATTAAGTTAACGGGTTGACACGACATGACCTGTTAACTTAACAAGTGAAAAATGTTAGACCCAAATACGACCCGTTACAATTCGCAAAACATCTGCACGACCCATTAAGAATAAACAGGAAAAAAAAAATATTGCCCAACGCTAACTCTTCTTCCCCCAAACCCCACCACACCCCCCCCCCCCCCAATTTCTGTCTCATCCCCCCAACCTCAAGAAAAACAAAAAAACCTTCTATGTCTGAGGAAGAGAAGTTGTTTTTAAAAAAAAAAAAGAAAAAAAAAAAGGAGAGATAGAGAATGACGGAAAGAGGAAGAAGAAAAGGAAAAAAGAGACAGATGAAGAGTAGGGGAAAGAAGAAGAAAAAAAGTGAGAGTTGGGAAAGATGGATAGATAAAAAATGACAGAAAAAAAGAAGAAGTGTCTGTTTGGTGTTAGAGCATCTCCACCCATAAGGCCTTCTCCAACCCATGAGGGGCTAAACCCAAATTTTCCCCCTCCAAAAAGTGACTATTTGGGTTTTGCCCGGACTCAAATTGTTTTTTCTCCCAACCCTCCGGACTCAAATTTTAGGTCCGCAACTTTATTAAATTGTTTAATAATGGTTTAAGTCTATTTTTTTTTTTTTTTTTTTATGAATAACTTTTCTTCATTCAATCTTTTTAAATAACTTCATAATTAAATTATTTGAACAATTTGACCTAAAAAAATTAAAATTCCACAAATATAATTTTATTTCAAAAGAAAACACACAGTAACCCACCCTTTGCACAATGCCTCATCTTCTTCGGGCCTCCAATTCACACCTCTTTGAGGTTTTGTGGACATCTTCAACAAGAATGAAAGGAGATTGATGAGATTGACAAAGGAAAAATAAATTGAGAAATAGAAATAATGTTTTTGGTAGATTAATTGAGAAATGGATGGGTATTTATAGAGTTTGAAGTGAGTTTTGGGGTTGGATCTGATTTGGATTAATTTAAAATATTATTTTGACCGTTGACTTGTCCAATATGTTGAGCTTTCGTCTCCTATCATCCTCGAAAGCAATACCTTGCTCCACTAATGTTTTCAAGTACTTATCCCTTTTTTGTTGAGAATGGTCAGCCATCTTCCCCTTTTTTTTTGCAGCCTTTTGTTTATCTCTCCCCTCAGGCCTTGGACTAGGCATGGTGATTTCGTCTGCATCATTATCCAAATTCACCATACTTGCACTAGCTCCAGAAGAACGTTGTGCGGGAGGCTCATTTATATCGTTCCACTTTGGGCAATCTTTTAGATTTCCCAAGCATGATACAACTTGAAAGGCCTATTTGGAGGCTTATTATCATTAAGAAATATTGTTTTTGCATACACATCCTACACATGAAAAAATAAATTTAAGTTTGGAGTTGAATAAAATTACAAATATAAATTTAAAGCTTTAATAAGAATGGTTACTTACCACATCATGAAAATTTGAGCCACTTTGTTGAGAAGGGTCAGCCATCTTCCCCTTTTTTTTTGCAGCCTTTTGTTTATCTCGCCCCTCAGGCCTTGGACTAGGCATGGTGATTTCGTCTGCATCATTATCCAAATTCACCATACTTGCACTAGCTCCAGAAGAACGTTGTGCGGGAGGCTCATTTATATCGTTCCACTTTGGGCAATCTTTTAAGATTTTCCAAGCATGATACAACTTGAAATGCCTATTTGGAGGCTTATTATCATTAAGAAATATTGTTTTTGCATACACATCCTACACATGAAAAAATACATTTAAGTTTGGAGTTGAATAAAATTACAAATATAAATTTAAAGCTTTAATAAGAATGGTTACTTACCACATCATGAAAATTTGAGCCACTTTGTGAGTTCGTATTGGCCTTAGTCAAGCATGCCTTCCAAAGAGAACACTGTTGGTTGATAGTCTTGAACCGAGAAGCAATGGCTTGATATGTTCGTCACTCGGGTCCACTAATGCCCGGATCATTTTCCAGAAACTTGTGATATACACGCTTCCAAAATGTGTCGCTTGCTTGATTGGTGCCAATAGCCCTATCTTCACTGACAGAAACCCACCCTTTGCACAATGCCTAATCTTCTTCGGGCCTCCAATTCACACCTCTTTGAGGTTTTGTGGACATCTTCAACAAGAATGAAGGGAGATTGATGAGATTGACAAAGGAAAAATAAATTGAGAAATAGAAATAATGTTTTTGGTAGATTAATTGAGAAATGGATGGGTATTTATAAAGTTTGGAGTGAGTTTTGGGGTTGGATCTGATTTGGATTAATTTAAAACATTATTTTGACCGTTGGATTTAAATTTCAGCTGTTGGTTCTTTGCAACGGCACTTTTAAGGTTGGAATGAGCCAACAGCGGGCCCAGCCTTTTTAAAGTTACTTCAGATTTGTTTTTTTTATATAAAAAAAGTAGCCATTTGAATTGCAACAGCTACAAAACCAAGCGCCGACACGTGGCATGGCAGCAGACAAACCCATCAGAAAATGTCAATAGCGCGGGTCCCACCAATTTTCAGAATCACATGGCCTCAGCCACCTCAGCGTGGGGTGCAGCAAACAGTATTGGGTCCAGGCAATACTTGGACCCATATTTGGGTCCAAATTTGGGTTTTCCCAAATTTTGGGTCCTTCATTTTGTTGGGTTGGGAGAGATTTTGGGGGATAATTTGGGTTTGAGTCCTTGCATTGGAGATGGCCTAAGGGCTAAGTCTAGGGCAAGGGCAAACAAGGGCTGCCACTATTCATGTGAATAGTGTCAGCCTTGCCATTTGTGGTTTCACCATGAGGGCTAAGTCTAGGGCAAGTCCAAGGCAAATACTATTCATCTTATTTTATTTTCTATTTTTTTTTATACTTAAACCATTAATTTTGATAAGTTTTTTAGATTATATTTTCGGTTGTCACGTGTCACTATTTATTATAAAATTCTCACTTAAAATTTAAGATAACATTTTTTGGATAAAATTTTCAAATAAAATTTTAGGATAAAATTTTCGGTTGCCACGTATCCATATTTATTATAAAATTGAAATACCTATTCACTCATCATACAATTGAAATATTCTTGGTCCTCATAGTCTGACACAATTGAATACAATGACAACTCCATCATTGGCTGAGGCAGTTCCACCGGATCACGACGTGGGGGAGTATTTTCCTTTGGAGGACGTAATAGTGCTATTATTTATGACACGGAACGTACCATTGGAACCGACTGCGGGCATTGTTCACTTGAGGAGCCATGTGTAATGGTTTCCCTCTTCTTTGTTTTCCCTTGAATAATCTATTTTTTTTTAAAAAGGAAATTGGAAATGCAAAAAAAATATATTTTTAAAAATGACATTAAATTGAATAAAACAGCAATTTTTATATTAAATTTTTACCTCGTCGCCAAGATTTTGACCTCTTTGAACGTTTGTCCATGACCCTCCGGCTTCAATAGAAGAGGCCATTTGTATTTTTGGACAAACGGAATTTTGTAGTACAAAATTTGGTGTGGAAAGTGAAAAATATTGGAATGAGATGAATTTGTATGAAGATTTGGTGTGAAAAGTGAATAATAATGGTAGGTATTTAGAGAAAAAATTTCTAGAATTTTTTGATTTTTTTAATTTTTTTTTTTGGGATATTTTATTCAATTTTTTTAAGCTAAAAATTGGACAGCCGTTGGATTGGGCAAGATTTTTTGATCGGAGACTTCAGGAGAAGCCACTTGGCTTATAACCGTTGGGATATGTGGGTTGGTGTGTCAGCGCTGACGTCAGTGGCTGATTTTCAAATTTTTTTACTGTTGCCGCGACAGCAAAAAAAAATTGAAAATTAGGCCCTAATGTCAGCAGCCCGAGGGGAACAACCCAGGCAGGATTAGCCCGTGGGCTTGCCCAGGCTGGTGGGACCCACCATTTGCCCGGCTCATTGTTGCGCGCTAGAGCTGGAATAGGCTGCCAGAGGGGCCTTTTGCCCAGGTTTGGTGCAACGATAGGAATTAAGATATGTTTTAAAAAAAAAAATTTGAAAAATTACAAAATTACCCTCCTTAATGGGTGGATGTGAATATTGACCTGACACGACCTGTTAGCTTAACTGGTGGCTAACGAGTTCACCCGTTTTCAACTCAACCCATTAAGCTCAACCCAAATACTATAATTTCGTGCGAATTCGTGTCGTATTGCATGCAGTGCGTAATATTGCCAGGCCTAATCAAAACACTAGATCAGAAAAGTACTAAAACTAACATATCATGCAAAAAAAGTTAAGTGGGCCGGGTTCGGGTCGTGCTTGAAGCAAACTCGGGCCAAGCTCAGCCCATGTTTGGCCATAGGCCAACTTGGTCCATTGGACCTCATTTTTTGATTGCAGCCAGGCTTAAGTTTTTGTGCCGTGCTGAGTACGACCCACTAATATTCTTGCTTATGCCATGTCGTACCTCATTCAAACGGGTTGGGCTCGTGCCGTGTTGGGCTAGCCCGTCCAGTTTGACACCTTGGATTGTGACCAATTTGGCAAAATTTGTTTCTCAGTGATCAAATTGAAATTTTGTGTAAAACCTAATGACCAATTTAACCCTATTATTTAAGAGAACTTCCTTTATCAATTAAAGAGGGTAACAACTCAATTTTATAATTTTATAACTAAACATGGATTTTTTTTTTTAAATTTATACAGGAACCTCGATGGTACGAGGAAAACTTTATTGAATTATTAAGAAATACACTAGGGGGTGTAGGGGCTTTTTCGTTCTGGTAGCTACTGCTGGCCTGAGCTGCTGTAAAGAGCCAAATGTGTGAAAATTGGCCCTAGGTCTGAGTTCAAGAATCAGACTCCAAGAATGTTTCAAAAGGGTAGTTGAGCCTTAGGGAGCATCTTGGTTACCTTCATCGGCAAAACTAAAAGCAGCTTACAAATAAATACTTAGTTTGGCATGAAAGCAAAGTAGTCATGAGTTTAGCATTGAAGAGAGAGAGGGTTGTGATTTCATATGAGAAACAGGGGTTTAAGGTAAGGTGAGTATGGTATTTTGAGAGGATTCGTTGAAGAGAGAGAGATGGGAAGAAGAATAGGTGTGTTGAGTATTTTTCCGGCAGCCTGACAAAAGCTATGTCAGACTCTAGAATGGCTTGCCAGAAGAGAAAATAGGAGGAGATGGAGGAATATGGCACGAAATTGCAGAGGTTTCAGGGATGAGAGATGAAGCTTGCTCTGGATGTGGGTTGCCTTTGATGGGTAGAAGATGACACTTTTTATAGCCACTGGAAGCTCATCCTTCCCAAGAAACCCTAATGGGTTCTCTCCAATTTTGCCAAGTCTCCCCTTTCATTTCTCTTTTCTCCTTTCGATTCATCCCATTTTGTGAAATCTTCATTCTGTCCAAACACACGAAAACAAGATTTTTGGAAGCTCTAAGGCCTTCCCACAGCTGCTTTAGTGTTGAACTCCTATTTTTGACTACCTCCTCACCTTCTTTCCTTCCCTCTTCCATGGCAAGAGTTGGCAGGAGAAAGAAATTGGTAAGGGCGTTGGTTTGAATGGTGCTTATGCTCTCTGCACATGCTAATACCCATTGGTTATTGGCGTGTTTTACCTTGATGTTTGTTTTTGCCCATGTGCTGGAGCCTCCTAACAACTTACATACATGGATATTTTGACTTTCATCATGGCTCTTGTTTCCAGCTAAGCACTGGAGATTATAGATATTTTCTTTGGTTGCTTGGGCTTTCCTAAGGTAATGGGTTAACCCATTTAAGGAAATGAGCTAATTTCCTAAAGTGATAGGCTATTTTATTGAGATGATTGGCTAATTTTTCCTAAAGTATTGGGCTTTTTTCTCTCTTTTATGCTTATCCACATATTTGGGCTCAAGAAATAGACTTGAGTTTTGGAGCTCCCAAGCAGCACAAAACTTCCATTTCTTCACTCATCAATGGGTCTCATGAAAGCTCGTTACCATCCATACCACAACCCACTCAGCAAGCCCCGGGCATTTGCGTGGCTTGGGCCTACTTAAGCTTGTAGCGTGGCTAGGTACAAAATAAGGGTTTTCTGCTTGGCATTGCATGTCGATCGGCATGCTTGAATTTTATCGCTGTAAAAAGGGATATGATGCTTGAAGGAATAATTAGCATGGGCTTGTAGAGCCAGTGCCTTTTATAGGCTCATTTTAATGCTTAGCATGATGGATTGCATATTTATTTGACAAGACATGTGGTCGTGGCTTGTGTAAGCATGCATGAAGAATTTCGAGTGCTTCGAACGGGGTCTTTTCTTAATAAGGTGTCAGATTGGGCTGAGAATTTATTTGGGCCTCAACATTAGCCCCTTTAATTATTAGGGATATGAATGAATGCTGGAATGGGCAGAATAATTAAACTTGACCCAAAAATCAAATTTATAATTGCAGGTGACTCTTCCCTTCCTGCGTGCACAATGACGACATGTAATGATGGGCTTCCAGTAGTTATTTGCAGTTTCCCAGGCACCAAATTCTTCCTCCCTTCTTTTCATTTGTTATTTTTTCCTTCTTTTCCTTCCTCTTTAAGCGCACCAGAGTGAACTTCTCTCCATTACTTTTTTCTACTTTCAATTTTTCTTCCTCCAACGACCTTAGAGCGAGAGAAAGTGAGATTGAGAAGAGCCTCCCGTCTTCAGCCGTTGGAAGGAAGCTCGAGCCGCCGACTCGGTCATCCCCCCCATACGAAGAAAACACTTGTCGCTAGAAGAGATCTCTTTGTGTAGACTTTTCTTCTAAGAATCCCTAATTTTCCCCTTTCTTGGTGCATCTGAGGCTATCCTTTGAGGGGATTAACAAGGTATGCCCTTTTCTTTTGCAATTTCTTGAATCTATTGAGGAGTTTGTTGGGTTTTTCATCCTCATGGGGTTTGCTCTTTGTTTTGGCAGCCAAGCACCCACTCCTTTTGACCCATCCATCTTTTGTTAGCGTAATGGTTAGCAAGGAAGGGTTTGTGTCAGTTTTTTTTTATTTCTTTCTTATTGCAAGCTGCTGGAAGGGTGCTGAAATTATGAGGAGAAGTCGTTGTTATGGATTGCTCCATTTTCTTTTCTTCATTTTTCTTTATTGCGTGCTGGGCCTCTTTGTGCTAGTGAAAAAGACTAACCTTTGCGTCTTTCGGTAAGTAGTTCTGCTCTTTTGCTGGAAACGTGAGTCATTCTTTTGACTTTGTAGGAATAGACTTAGATTGGTGTTTGGCCTAGGCTTATTCTTCCTGTGAACATGTGCTTGATTAGCTTTGGGCTTTCTCTTATGTCGCGGGAAAATGACTGTTAAGAAACTGACAGAATGCATGTTTTGCAATGCTTAAATTTTGTATTATTGGGAGAGAATTTTGCTTGCCATGAGAATTGCTTGTCGATCATGGAACGAGAATTTTGCTTGTCATGGGTAAACTGCATGCTGCTTGGATATTTACTTAAGTGTTTCCTTTAGCGTGACCTTGACTTGCCATAATTGGCGTATATTTTGTGTGTGCTACGTTCTTGATTCAAAGATCATCTCTACAAAAAATCACTTGAATACGATATCATTTGACCATTCAATTGAATTATTGAAATTTTAGTACTTTCTTTAAGTATCGTTGTTTGCCCGTTTTGCGTTTACTCCTGTGATGGAAGGGCAAAGTTCCCCACTGCCTTGAGAACCATAAACTGGTCGACAAGTCAGCTTTCTTTGGTGTGCGAGCGTGCCACTGCTAGCAATAAAAATTCTAGCAGACTTAGTTTGGAATAGATAACTTGCGCCCCAAGTTACTGATTTCTGCAAACAAACGATTGTGAATTTGGGTGAGGAATATCTCCCAAGTAAGTTCTTTTCTCGCCTCAGACTGGTGAGGACTTTAACAATTTATCTCAGTATAAAGAGGTTGTTCTGGCCAGAATGGTTGATGGAATTTAAACTGTTTTTAGGCAGAACTGCCTTTTACAAAACTATAACAATAAATACTCATGCTAGAGAGATGAAGATACAGTTGGAACTCCATTTCTGTCGAGATGGAAGGTTCTGTTCTGGGCTGGACTGGAAATGTCCGGGCTGGACTGGAGACGCTTGGGCTGGACTGGGAATGTCTGGGCTGGACTGGACCGTTGACAACTCTGATTGCTAAGCTTCAACTATAAATCGATACCAAAGGTTGATTCTGGCAGAGCTTCAATGTACCTTAAGCTTTTGTGAAGCTTCTGAGTGGGCAGAACTGCGGCTTCTTCAGTCTG